>JAWQFJ010002418.1:62500-68506 GCA_034096865.1 Theodoxus fluviatilis
AAGCCTGACACGATCAACTCGTATGTTGCCACTCTTTGTTATCGTCGTCACATCATCATCATCATCATCATCATCATCATCATCATCATCATCATCATCATCATCATCATCATCATCATCATCATCATCATCATCAGTTCAGTTCAGATCAGTCTCTTAACCCTGAGATGGGTTGTTGAGGCACCACTGATGACTTTCGGACAATCTTCATCCATCGATCTCTATCCTCTGTGGCTCGCTGTGAGTCAGCAAAGGTCAAGCCTGTCCACTCTTTGATGTTGTCTTCCCACCTCTTTCTCTGCCTGCCTCTCCTTCTCCCACCTGGTACGGTACCTTGCAGGATGGTCTTGGCCAGCCCACTGCCTCTTGACACGTGACCGTACCACTTCAGCTTTCTGCTTTTCACGATTGACAGCAGGTCTTCGTACTGTCCAATTGCTCTCCTAATCCTGTTGCTGACTTCCTCATTCGTGACATGGTCTTTATATGAGATGTTCAGAATCTTGCGGTAGCATCTCATTTCCAGGGCTTGTATCCGTCTCTGTAGTTCAGATGTGAGTGTCCAGGACTCGCATGCATACAAGAATACGGAGATGGCCAGCGTGCGCATGAGCCTGATCTTCGACGCGAGAGTGATATTTCTGTCACGCCATATTGGCTTCAACTTTGCCAATGCTGCTGTTGTTTGTGCTATTTTGGACAGTATCTCTGGTTTGGACCCTTCATCAGTCACGATAGATCCCAGGTATTTGAAGTTGTTCACAGCTTCCAGTTTTTGGCCCTTCACTTTGATTTCCATTTTGAAGCCCCGAGGATTGTTCGTCATCACCTTGGTCTTCTCGGCGCTGATCTCCATGCCATATGCCTGTGAGGTCTTGTCCAGGTGCTCGACAAGACTAGTCAGCTCCTCTTCACTTCCTGCTAATCCATCAATATCATCAAACAGGGTCAAGAAGGCCATGAAAAGTGCCAAGGAGGAGTTGATCAAACAGCAATGTGACGCAGTTGAGGAGAACCTCCAGAAGAATAACACCAAGAAAGCATACCAAGAAAGTAAACTACTGATAGTAAAAGACCTTACAGCGACCAAACAAGGGCGGGTCAACACCATACAAGACAAGAGCGGGATTTGTCTCACAGAAGAACGCGAAATCATGAAACGCTGGACTGAGTACTCCTCTGAGCTGTACAACTGTGACACCAAAGAAGATCATGAAGTTCTGAACTGTCCTCAGACTACCGAGGAAGACAACTACTCATTGTTCGAGAAGAGGTGGAGACAGTGGTTAAGTCCCTCAAGAAAGGGAAGTCAGCTGGGGTTGACAACATTCCAGGGGAACTCATCCAGGCAGGAGGCGACGCAATGATCGATGCACTCGCAAAGATCTGCAATAAGATATGGCAGACGGGAGTTTGGCCAACCCCGTGGACACAGTCCCTAGTGATTATATTGCCCAAGAAAGGAAACCTGCAAATGTGCCAGAACTACCGCACAATCAGCCTCATCAGCCATCCCAGCAAAGTCATGCTGAAAGTAGTGCTGAACAGATTAAAAGCTCAGGCAGAGAAAATCATTGCTGAAGAGCAGGCAGGTTTCAGACCAGGTAGGAGCACCACCGAACAGATCTTCAATCTGAGAGTCCTTTGTGAGAAACATCTACAACACCAACAAGATCTGTACCATGCCTTTATAGACGTTAAGAAAGCATTTGACAGAGTCTGGCATGCTGCGCTGTGGGCCACAATGAGAAGTTACAACATCAGCTCCAAGATCATCAAAGTCGTCGAACATCTCTATGACAGAGCGACCAGCGCAGTCCTGTTCAATGGTACCACAGGCGAATGTTCAGGACAACGGTCGGAGTCAGACAGGGCTGTCTACTCTCCCCCACACTCTTCAACCTCTTCCTCGAAAGGATAATGACTGATGCTCTAGCAGACCACGAAGGATCAATCAGCATCTGTGGCAGAAAGATCACCAACTTACGTTTTGCTGATGACATTGATGGATTAGCAGGAAGAAGGAAGTGATCATCATCAACAACAACAACAACATCTTCTCCCGCTTGCCCTTCGAAGACCGTGTGCTGGCTCGCCCCGTAGGAAGTGTCTTGCTACCGTTCATGGTCGGAGTCTAATTCTAATTCTGTCTCAATAGCCCATGTAGCGTCTTTGAGTGCTTTGAATTGCAACCACCCCCACCCTAAACCCCCACCCTACCTCTCACCCTCAACTCCATACCCCCCTCCTCACACTCCCCTCCCCCTTGCTGTGCAACGTGACAGCCCCCCTGACAGCCCCGAAGCCAGGCCTTTCAGCTGATGAGAGGACATCGAGCTGCTTCGGCTGTACGTATATGTTCTCTCGATGGCGTTGCTTCGCGAACGAAGATGAGTCAATGCTGCTGTCCACGTCCACCGCAGACACGTTGGTGGCTGTAGAGGCCGATGCGGGACCGGCAAGCCCGACCACAGCGGCCGCAGGGGAAGATCCGGTCAGGGTCTAGCATGACGTCCTCTCGGTTTTGTCTCCTCTGGCGCTTCTCCTTCAGTGTGTCCCTGTGGGAGCTCTCCAAGATTGCCGTGGCTTTATTGATGGTGTGGCGCCAGGCATCTCTGTCAGCAGCGACGGAGGTCCACTGTCGGGGATCGATGTTGCAGGAGATGAGGGCTTTCTTGGGAGAGTCTTTGTGTCTCTTTTTCGGGCTCTCTTTGTCACGTCGACCAGTGGAAAGCTCACCAAATAGTGCTACTTTGGGCAGGCGGTGGTTTTCCATTCTGGAAACATGGCCTGCCTAGCGCAGCTGAGATCTCAAAAGCATGGTCTCTATGTTGTACTTATGTTGACTGCCTATACTTTATCAAGACTGTGTTTTGGTCTCAATGAGTGCTCCCTGAGGACTTTACTTGAACATCTGTTTTAAGTTTTCTACAGCAAGTATCTCTCGAATGATTGTGGAAAATGTCTAGAATGTAGAAATTCAAAAAGTTGTTGCCATGGTAACCATGGTTAAAAAATTAAATATACAAATATTTCTTATGTTTGGTAACCTCCTTCTGAGACTCCAACAAGAGATAAACTTTTAAAGTTGTGGATGATGAACATTCTGCACATGGAGAATAAAGTGACAGAGAGAAAATTTGAAATGTACATCGCAGGACTTTGTGCAAGCACACTTCTCATGCAGACTGTTTAGTTTTGGTTTTTTTAACGAATGAAATTCATCAGTTAGCGAGTCCTAAAATTTGATTTAAATGCAGTATTTGCAAAATTTTCTCTGTGGCTGTGAACTTTAACAAATCTTAAACAAAATACTTAAATATTATAAAGACATGGTCATTAGTGGCTGAGATCTTGAAGTACTAAGAGTAAAAAACGGAAAACTGAGGAAACGGCTGTGTAAAGTTCACGACAAGGTGTAATAGTAAAGTCCATTCAAGAATCACCAGCTCCATCACACGAATAAAAAAAAACCCTATGTTGATTTTGGACTGAATAAACACATTTCTGTGTGACTATGTGCATAACTACTTTGTAGAAGAGGAGATGAGCGGTCAGAGATGGGGAAAATTGCAAAATTTGGAATTGCAACAGATAAGGAATTCCTTCCACTAATGAGCCACACTAGTGGACGTCCGAGGAAAGGGGTGCGGACCCCCTTCCGCTAGCGGGCCACGGCATCTGATTGGCTGCGATTTTACATAGGCGTTCATGCTCGAAACAGAGCCGAATTGCCTTAATGACTGCTGCAAATATGATATTCATCGTAACCCAATTCAGCTGCAAACGCATTGTGTACACCAATTTGTCAATTATTCACATATTATTGTCATTCTGTGGGCGGAATAATCGTCCAAGATAGCGTATGTGAGCTAACAAGCACGTAATGATTTGCTTGTCATTCTGTGTGGGAGTCACTGCGAATGAAACGACCAACATCGCACCCCTTTCCTCGGACGAGTCCACTAGTGTGACCTATTAGTGGAAGGGATACCACAGATAAAGCATTTTTGACGGAAACATAGCCTTAAGTTAGAATTGGTAGAGTTCTGAGAGCACTTACGCTGTCCACATTCAGCTCCCTGTGTGTTCTCCTGGCAGTTACAAGTGCAGGTGGTGCTGTTGAGAGTTCCCTTGTTGAGACACACCAGGCCCCCACAGTCTGCAAGCAAAGAGATTTTATCTGATCCTTGGAACCTAGCGGTAATCTGTTGTCAGATTGAAAAGAACGAATACATGCAGTAGCGTTCAGGTCAAAGTTATCTGGCTGTCTTTCTCCTCGTCTTCCTCGTCCTCCACGTTCTCGTCCTCCACGTCCTCGTCCTCCTCCTCCTCCTCCTCCTGCAAGACTCTAGCACAGTAACAGCAGCAGTAGTAATAAAAAGAACAAGAATAGCACCAGCAGCAACAGCAGCAACAGCAGCAGCAACAACAACAACAACACCGACGCAAGTGCATTAATCCGAACAACAACAGTGTCGATGACAGCAACAACAACAGCGACAACTACAACAACAACAACACCGACGCAAGTGCATTAATCCGAACAACGACAGCGTCGATGACAGCAACAACAACAGCGACAACTACAACAACAACAGCACAACAAGAGCATTATCATCAACAGCAACGACAAAGACAGCAACAAAACAGGAAGACAGGGCCGAAATATTTCAAGTCGAGGGCTCTTCTTCTGAAGACCATCATTCGTCTCACTTCTCTAAAAGGTCCTGGTCGCCTTCTTGTCCTCTACAACTACATCGTCATCAACAACGATGACGTCGAAGATGACAACAACATCAACAACGGCCTCGATGACGAGAACATCAGCAAACAACAAAACAACTAGAGCGTCATCATCAACAACGATTACAACAAGAGAACAGCAACAAAACAAAAACAACTACAGAGGACTTTGAGAGAGTAAAACATTACCTCCTTAGCGGAGATAACTACACTGTCAATAACAACAACAATAACAACAACAATGACGTCCAAGACGAGCACCAGCGACAAAGACAACGACGAAAATGACAAGGACGTCTCTGTATATTTTTGTGTGCATGCTCGCGCAAGGGCGTGTGTGTATGTATGAATAGATCATAGTGTATATAAGTATGAAATGCGCATTCACATGAGAGACAACGTGGGAGCGTGACAGAGGAAGAGGGAGAGGGAGAGATGGAGAGAGAGAGAGATGGAGGGAGAGAGGGAGAGAGAGAAAGAGAGAGAGAGAGAGAGAGAGAGAGAGAGAGAGAGAGAGACAGAGAGAGAGAGACAGAGAATGAGTCTGTATATATGTATACAGCGGAGATGCCAAATAGGAAGTCTAAATCTATGTCAAGACCGTCTGTTCTGTACAAGTTAGTTCTCCACGTGACATTTGTTCTAAGATCTCCTACACACACAAAATATCCTCATTGAGACCACACAGTTATCAGCATACAGCCTTCAGTTTGTCGGCGTTGCGATGGCCATGGCGACAGCGTACGTACCACACAGTCCTTGTGCTGTGCAGTGACCCGGGCAAGCACCACATGGCGTGCCTTTCGTGTAGGGCGTGTTGCTATGGTGTCTGTCAACAACCACCAATAGTCAGCCATCACATTGAATGAATGGATGAAGGATAAATGGATAAATGGATGAATGAATAAATAAATGAACGAATGAACGAACGAATTAATAAACGTATGAATAGATAAGGAATTAAAAACGAACGAACGAATGAACGAACGAATACATAAATGAACGACCGAAGAAATTAATAAAAGAACGAATGGATAAATGAAAGAACGAATGTCTGAACGAACGAACTAGTAATTGAATGAACAAATGGATGAATAAAGGAACGAAGGAATGAATGAACAAATGAATGACTGAATAAACGAAAGAATGAACGAACGAATAAATGAACGAACGAATGGCTGAATGAACAAACGAATGACTGAATGAACGAACAAACGAATGAATGAATGAATAAATTAATGAATTAATGAACAAACGAAC
>JAWQFJ010002419.1:0-25000 GCA_034096865.1 Theodoxus fluviatilis
ATAACGTGTGTACATGTTGGCATCATCTAATGTGCCAAAGTGGGTGAATTAAGATTCCTAAGAATTTATTGCGGCAAGCACAAATATCGCGATAGCAGTCCCCGCCTCCAGAGTCGTAAGTGCACGCATAAGAATATCAAATATCTTACATGACATGACAGTATATAGTGCACATTCGTATCTAGCTCTCTAGGTGAGAATTACTACTGTCACACATACAGAGGAGATAATCTTGTTTTGACAATGTATCTATAAAAATGAACACACGTCATATCTATACCACGAAATATAATAGTTGACAAACATATATTAAGATCAACAAACACCTTCTAGTGTATGCGCAGTGTTCAGGAAATCGTAAGATTTTTGTGACAGATGGTGCTATGTTGTGCTTGAACGCAAAGGGCGAGAGAGCGACAGACGAGAAACGATGGAAGCTTGCAATTTCTGACGGCTCACTTTGAATCGGTAAAGATTCCTCTTATACAATTGGTATAAGACTACACTCAGAAAAAACCCAGGAACACAGTAATAGATCGCACACGTGCACTGGATGTGAGCACCCGTGCTGTGATAATGACAGAAATAGTCAACAGTGCGCGAAGTCACTGATAAGTCGTGAGATTGGGAGCTGGGGACGTCGAAGGCAATAAAAGATGATAGGAACAGAACGTCGATCTAACACGACAGATACATAAATAACTCAACATAGGTCTATGCACTACACAGACGTGAAAACAGACTAAAATACAAATAGAATCGACATGCGAACATAACACACAAACATCAGCAGCACTCACACAAGTAAAAAAGTGCAAGTTAGAAGGGGAACATCTATTCACAGTCACAATACTCACTACATGAGTACAACACATTCGACGTACACTAGTAACACGTGCACTTATACACAAACAAAATAAGAGGATTAAAAAAAAGGTTTTTAAACAGAAAAGTAAATCCAATGTAGTATGAAAGTATTTAAGAGACATGGAAATAGGTACGATGTATAATTATGATTTACGTATTATAATACACACACACAGTAACTAGCACAAAAAGTAAGACAACACAAAAGATAAAATATATAGGGACGTAAATAACAAATACATAATCAAATTAAACATCAAGATTTTATAAAGAGTACTGAAGTGTGATATATAACCATATAATAGTGGATCATATCGAACCATTCTAGAGAGCACAAAATATCGTGAACTAATGTGAGTAACACACAAATAGTGGACATGTCTATGTAAATAAATATAATACCCAGGTAGTAAGTAAGGAGGAGTAAGTAAGGGTAAGGGAGTAAAAAAAGTAAACGTTGGATTTTTAAAGGAGACAATTAAGTCAATAAACAAAATGGGAAGATGGTGTATGATTAAAAGCTATCAAAACATACATAGTGACTTTGACCTTGCTTCAAGTCAAGGTCACAGACCATAAATGGGGTCTCAAAACGTTCATTTTTCACATTTTCAGAAGAAGTTGGAAGATATGACACTACCACCACAACCACCACCGCCATCACCACCGCCACCACCACCACCACCATCACAAGCACCACCGCCACTACTCAATACAATGAGAAAACAGGTCATCCAACTTCTGCCTACTTGTGTAAGGAGGAACGCCTTTCCCAGCTCGGACTCGAAGTAGGGGGGGATCTGCTTGTTCCTCAAGGCCCTGCGGTTGATGGTTTCCTCGGCCAGTTCTCGCTGGTAACGTCCCCAGTCCGCCTGTGTGCGCTTGGGCTGGGGGGTGGGCGGAGGACTCGGGGCGGGGGGAGCAGTGGTCTTCTCATAAATGTCCTTGATGTCACCTGGGTGGGAAGAGGTAGTCACTGAAGGAAAGATGTATGGGTGTGTGTTTATTGCAAGAGAAGAACAGTCACCGAAGGAAAGATGTACGGTTGTATGTCTATTGCAAGAGAATACCAGGCACAGACTGAAAGATGTTGGCTGTATGTCTATTGCAAGTGAAGGGCAGTCACCGGAGAAAAGATGTGTGACTGTATGTCTATTGCAATAGAAGAGCAGTAGCTGAAGGAAAGATGTATGGCTGCATGTCTATTGCAAGATAAGAACAGTTACTGGAGGAAAGATGTATGGCTGTATGTCTATCGCAAGTGAAGTGCAGTCACTGGAGGAAAGATGTATGGCTGTATGTCTATTGCAAGAGAAGAGCACTTCTGCAAATTGGTTGAAGCTGTGAAAAATGCATGGGAATGTAAAGCATACCAAAGCAATGACAACGTAAGAAACTCGTATTGTAAAATCCTATTTCATTCTGGTATCCTTTTCGTCCATACACGCATCTGTCCAAGGCCCAAGGTTTTCATAACTTTCTGTGGTTTTGAAAACACTCTCTCTCTCTCTCTCTCTCTCTCTCTCTCTCTCTCTCTCTCTCTCTCTCTCTCTCAGTCTTTGCCTCGTCTGTCTGTCTTTGTGTCTGTCTGTCTTTGTGTCTTTGTGTCTGTCTTTGTGTCTTTGTGTCTGTCTGTCTGTCTGTCTGTCTGTCTGTCTGTCTGTCTGTCTGTCTGTCTGTCTGTCTGTCTGTCTGTCTGTCTGTCTGTCGGTCGGTCAGTCGGTCTGTCTGTCTGTCTGTCTGTCCGTCTGTCTTCCGCTTCTCTATCTTTTCCTCCCCCTTCCTCCCCCCTCCCCCCCCTTCCCTCTCTCTATCTCTCTCTCTCTGTGTCTGTCTCTCTCTCTCTCTCTCTCTCTCTCACTCTCTCTCTCTCTCAGTCTTTGCCTCGTCTGTCTGTCTTTGTGACTTTGTGTCTTTGTGTCCGTCTGTCTGTCTGTCTGTCTGTCTTTGTGTCTGTCTGTCTTTGTGTCTGTCTGTCTGTCTGTCTGCCTGTCTGTCTGTCTGTCTGTCTGTCTGTCTGTCTGTCTGTCTGTCTGTCTGTCGGTCGGTCGGTCGGTCTGTCTGTCTGTCCGTCTGTATTCCACTTCTCTATCTTTTCCTCCCCCTTCCTCCCCCACATCTCCCCCTCCCCCCCCCTTTTCCCTCCCTCTCTCTCTCTCTCTCTCTCTCTCTCTCTCTCTCTCTCTCTCTCTCTCTCTCTCACACACACACACACATATACACCACATATACACCACACACACACACACATCCACACACATACATACACATACACACATATACATACACACATACACCACCACACACACATATACACACACATACACACACACATACACACACGCATATACACACATACACGCAGATATACACACATACACCACACACACACACATACATGCACATACACACACATATACATACACACATACACCACCACACACACATACACACACATACACACGCATGCATATACACACATACACGCACATATACACACATACACCACACACACACACACACACATACATCATACACACATATACATACACACATACACCACCACACACACATACACACACACATACACACACACGCATATACACACATACACGCACACATACACACACATACTCGCACACATATACACACACACACACACGTGTAGAGACCATCACTTACCTTCAGGCAGCGGGAAGTTCGTCCGGAAGGTCGCCACCGTGGAGGCCAGATCTGAAGCGAGAAGGCGCTCCGACTCGCTCCGGGGGTCTTGGATTTGCAAATCGTGGGCAGTCTTCTGCCTTTTCATGACTTCGTCTGCATACGTCTTGAGTCCTCTCTGAAGCCTGAAGAGCAATTGGCACGTGCATTGTGAATGAATTTTTTCCCCCCCAAGTACAAAATTTATGTATATGTATCTTCCATGTTGACGATTCTCTGTCTCTGTCTGTCTGTCTGTCTGTCTGTCTGTCTGTCTGTCTCTCTCTCTCTCTCTCTCTCTGTCTCTCTCTGTCTCTCTCTCTCTCTGTCTCTGTCTGTCCGTCTGTCCATCCGTCCGTCCGTCCGTCTCTCTCTCTCTTGCTCTCTCTCTCTCTCTCTCTCTCTCTCTCTCTCTCTCTCTCTCTCTCTCTCTCTCTCTCGCACTTGGATGTGTGTCGCCAGATATATTTTTCAAACTTTTTGATGCACAAGTTTTACCAGTTATTATGTATTCTGCGGAGGTGTGGGGTATAATTGATTGCTCTGATATAGAGAATGTCCATCTTCAAGCAATGAAGCGGTTTTACATCTACCACCTCAGACACCAAATGCATTGCATACGGAGAGACAGACAGGTACCCTTTGTACATCAATGCTAGATTGCGAGCAATAAAGTATTGGTTGAGGATCTTGAGAATAGACAATACTAGATATCCTCGCAAAGTGTATAATAATCTGTTGTCTGGAAAGAGTAACTGGGCAAGTCATATAACAGGTATTTTACATAAATACAATTTTGGCAATCATCGGAAAAGGCAACATGTAGAGAATGAAAGGCAGTTCTTGAAGGATCTGAGGGAGCGTCTTATTATGGAGTACAAACAGGAATGGTCTGGCATTCTTAGAAGTAGCTCAAGGTATACCTTTTATAATCAGTTCAAATCTGCTCTCTTCAGGGAGCAGTATCTGTATTTCATCGACAAACAAATATTCAGAGATGTTATTGTCCGTTTTCGCGCGGGAATCAGTGAGCTGTACATACATAAATATCGTTTCGTTAATGATTCCACCAGAACACTGCTTTGCCCGTCATGCGGTGAAAAGGACGAGGAAGAACTACATTTCTTGCTCTGGTGTCCCGCTTACGAAGACAGAAGTATATTTATGATTTGTTTGACAGAGGTTATCGCGTAGGTATCACTGACTTATTACGTACAGATGATGTCCATCTCATGAGGTCAGTTGCGATGTATCTACATTATGCCTTTAGAAGAAGACAAGAGGCCTTAAAAACAACCGTTGAGATGTTCAAACAATTAGGTTGTAATATGCTGTGGCCTAACAAATAAAATCGTTCGTTCGTTCTCTCTCTCTCTCTCTCTCTCTCTCTCTCTCTCTCTCTCTCTCTCTCTCTCAATTCTAATTACGAAACAGTGCGTTACAGATGGATAGAAAGCACTGTATTCTAGAAGTTATATATCTCGTCGAATAAATCAGAACTATTAAAAAATTGCATAGTAACATATATACTATGATGTCCATTCTGAAGTCCACTGAAATTGAAAACCCAACATTAAAGCATCAATCGCAAGAGCAGGTCTTTCAATAAAGCTTTTACTTTACATAAATGCGATTGCAGATAGAATACCTTTTCGTGTCAATACTTGGGAACGCAGGAGAACCAAACGCTCAGCTGACCCGAACAAGGGTCCTATGTATCAATCCGCAATACATTACCATTCTAGGAGAAATAAGTGCTGACAATTGCAGACCTTCGCAAATCAGCCAACAAAGCTGGCTTCCAACCATTAATTGGCCATTTGGCATCCGTATTTCACCCTACAATGTCTTACTAATACAATAACAATCTACAATCTGCTCCTTCTCTGAAAAAATACAGAACTGTAGTAAAAAGATAAAAAGGGTGACTAATCCATCAGTGTGTATCTCTCTCTCTATCTATCTATCTATCTATCTATCTATCTATCTACCTACCTACCTACCTACCTACCTACCTACCTACCTACCTACCTACCTACCTACCTACCTACCTACCTACCTACCTACCTACCTATCTATCTATCTATCTATCTATCTATCTATCTATCTATCTATCTATCTATCTATCTATCTATCTATCTATCTATCTATCTATCTATCTATCTATCTATCTATCTCTCTCTCTCTCTCTCACACACACACACACACACTCACACTGGACAACACACATGGTACCTACATCATGACAGAACTGTCCATNNNCATCCTCATACAGACAATTCACGAAAGAGATCACGACAGAGGACAACACACATAGTACCTACGTCATAAGAGGACTGCCCATCATCCCCATACAGACAAGTCACGAAAGAGATCACGGCAGAGGACAACACACATAGTACCTACGTCATAAGAAGACTGCCCATCATCCTCATACAGACAAGTCACGAAAGAGACCACGGCAGAGGACAACACACATTATACCTACATAATGACAGGGCTGTCCATACTCATCACACAGACAAGTCACGAAAGAGATCACAGCAGAGGACAACACACATAGTACCTACGTCATAAGAGGACTGTCAAGCATCCTCATACAGACAAGTCACGAAAGAGATCACGGCAGAGGACAACACACATAGTACCTACGTCATAAGAAGACTGTCAAGCATCCTCATACAGACAAGTCACGAAAGAGATCACGGCAGAGGACAACACACATAGTACCTACGTCATAAGAGGACTGCCCATCATCCTCATACAGACAAGTCACGAAAGAGATCACGGCAGAGGACAACACACATAGTACCTACGTCATGGGAGGACTGCCCATCATCCTCATACAGACAAGTCACGAAAGAGACCACGGCAGAGGACAACACACATAGTACCTACGTCATGGGAGGACTGCCCAACATCCTCATACAGACAAGTCACGAAAGAGACCACGGCAGAGGACAACACACATAGTACCTACGTCATGGGAGGACTGCCCATCATCCTCATACAGACAAGTCACGAAAGAGATCACGGCAGAGGACAACACACATAGTACCTACGTCATGGGAGGACTGCCCATCATCCTCATACAGACAAGTCACGAAAGAGACCACGGCAGAGGACAACACACATAGTACCTACGTCATGGGAGGACTGCCCAACATCCTCATACAGACAAGTCACGAAAGAGATCACGGCAGAGGACAACACACATAGTACCTACGTCATGGGAGGACTGCCCATCATCCTCATACAGACAAGTCACGAAAGAGACCACGGCAGAGGACAACACACATAGTACCTACGTCATAAGAGGACTGCCCATCATCCTCATACAGACAAGTCACGAAAGAGATCACGGCAGAGGACAACACACATAGTACCTACGTCATGGGAGGACTGCCCATCATCCTCATACAGACAAGTCACGAAAGAGACCACGGCAGAGGACAACACACATAGTACCTACGTCATGGGAGGACTGCCCATCATCCTCATACAGACAAGTCACGAAAGAGATCACGGCAGAGGACAACACACATAGTACCTACGTCATGGGAGGACTGCCCATCATCCTCATACAGACAAGTCACGAAAGAGATCACGGCAGAGGACAACACACATAGTACCTACGTCATAAGAGGACTGCCAAGCATCCTCATACAGACAAGTCACGAAAGAGATCACGGCAGAGGACAACACACATAGTACCTACGTCATAAGAAGACTGTCAAGCATCCTCATACAGACAAGTCACGAAAGAGATCACGGCAGAGGACAACACACATAGTACCTACGTCATAAGAAGACTGTCAAGCATCCTCATACAGACAAGTCACGAAAGAGATCACGGCAGAGGACAACACACATAGTACCTACGTCATGGGAGGACTGCCCATCATCCTCATACAGACAAGTCACGAAAGAGACCACGGCAGAGGACAACACACATAGTACCTACGTCATAAGAGGACTGCCCATCATCCTCATACAGACAAGTCACGAAAGAGACCACGGCAGAGGACAACACACATAGTACCTACGTCATGGAGGACTGCCCATCATCCTCATACAGACAAGTCACGAAAGAGATCACGGCAGAGGACAACACACATAGTATCTACGTCATGGGAGGACTGCCCATCATCCTCATACAGACAAGTCACGAAAGAGACCACGGCAGAGGACAACACACATAGTACCTACGTCATGGGAGGACTGCCCATCATCCTCATACAGACAAGTCACGAAAGAGATCACGGCAGAGGACAACACACATAGTACCTACGTCATGGGAGGACTGCCCATCATCCTCATACAGACAAGTCACGAAAGAGACCACGGCAGAGGACAACACACATAGTACCTACGTCATAAGAGGACTGCCCAACATCCTCATACAGACAAGTCACGAAAGAGACCACGGCAGAGGACAACACACATAGTACCTACGTCATGGGAAGACTGCCCATCATCCTCATACAGACAAGTCACGAAAGAGATCACGGCAGAGGACAACACACATAGTACCTACGTCATAAGAGGACTGCCCATCATCCTCATACAGACAAGTCACGAAAGAGATCACGGCAGAGGACAACACACATAGTACCTACGTCATAAGAGGACTGCCCATCATCCTCATACAGACAAGTCACGAAAGAGACCACGGCAGAGGACAACACACATAGTACCTACGTCATAAGAGGACTGTCAAGCATCCTCATACAGACAAGTCACGAAAGAGATCACGGCAGAGGACAACACACATAGTACCTACGTCATAAGAGGACTGTCAAGCATCCTCATACAGACAAGTCACGAAAGAGATCACGGCAGAGGACAACACACATAGTACCTACGTCATAAGAAGACTGTCAAGCATCCTCATACAGACAAGTCACGAAAGAGATCACGGCAGAGGACAACACACATAGTATCTACGTCATAAGAAGACTGCCCATCATCCTCATACAGACAAGTCACGAAAGAGATCACGGCAGAGGACAACACACATAGTACCTACGTCATGGGAGGACTGCCCATCATCCTCATACAGACAAGTCACGAAAGAGACCACGGCAGAGGACAACACACATAGTACCTACGTCATGGGAGGACTGCCCAACATCCTCATACAGACAAGTCACGAAAGAGACCACGGCAGAGGACAACACACATAGTACCTACGTCATGGGAGGACTGCCCATCATCCTCATACAGACAAGTCACGAAAGAGATCACGGCAGAGGACAACACACATAGTATCTACGTCATGGGAGGACTGCCCATCATCCTCATACAGACAATTCACGAAAGAGACCACGGCAGAGGACAACACACATAGTATCTACGTCATGGGAGGACTGCCCAACATCCTCATACAGACAAGTCACGAAAGAGATCACGGCAGAGGACAACACACATAGTACCTACGTCATAAGAGGACTGTCAAGCATCCTCATACAGACAAGTCACGAAAGAGATCACGGCAGAGGACAACACACATAGTACCTACGTCATAAGAGGACTGCCCATCATCCTCATACAGACAAGTCACGAAAGAGATCACGGCAGAGGACAACACACATAGTACCTACGTCATGGGAAGACTGTCAAGCATCCTCATACAGACAAGTCACGAAAGAGACCACGGCAGAGGACAACACACATAGTATCTACGTCATGGGAGGACTGCCCATCATCCTCATACAGACAAGTCACGAAAGAGATCACGGCAGAGGACAACACACATAGTACCTACGTCATAAGAAGACTGTCAAGCATCCTCATACAGACAAGTCACGAAAGAGATCACGGCAGAGGACAACACACATAGTACCTACGTCATAAGAAGACTGTCAAGCATCCTCATACAGACAAGTCACGAAAGAGATCACGGCAGAGGACAACACACATAGTACCTACGTCATAAGAAGACTGTCAAGCATCCTCATACAGACAAGTCACGAAAGAGATCACGGCAGAGGACAACACACATAGTACCTACGTCATGGGAGGACTGCCCATCATCCTCATACAGACAAGTCACGAAAGAGACCACGGCAGAGGACAACACACATAGTACCTACGTCATAAGAGGACTGCCCATCATCCTCATACAGACAAGTCACGAAAGAGACCACGGCAGAGGACAACACACATAGTACCTACGTCATAAGAGGACTGCCCATCATCCTCATACAGACAAGTCACGAAAGAGATCACGGCAGAGGACAACACACATAGTACCTACGTCAGGCCATCATCCTCATACAGACAAGTCACGAAAGAGACCACGGCAGAGGACAACACACATAGTACCTACGTCATGGGAGGACTGCCCATCATCCTCATACAGACAAGTCACGAAAGAGATCACGGCAGAGGACAACACACATAGTACCTACGTCATGGGAGGACTGCCCATCATCCTCATACAGACAAGTCACGAAAGAGATCACGGCAGAGGACAACACACATAGTACCTACGTCATAAGAGGACTGCCCATCATCCTCATACAGACAAGTCACGAAAGAGACCACGGCAGAGGACAACACACATAGTACCTACGTCATAAGAGGACTGTCAAGCATCCTCATACAGACAAGTCACGAAAGAGATCACGGCAGAGGACAACACACATAGTACCTACGTCATAAGAGGACTGCCCATCATCCTCATACAGACAAGTCACGAAAGAGATCACGGCAGAGGACAACACACATAGTACCTACGTCATGGGAGGACTGCCCATCATCCTCATACAGACAAGTCACGAAAGAGACCACGGCAGAGGACAACACACATAGTACCTACGTCATAAGAGGACTGCCCATCATCCTCATACAGACAAGTCACGAAAGAGACCACGGCAGAGGACAACACACATAGTACCTACGTCATAAGAGGACTGCCCATCATCCTCATACAGACAAGTCACGAAAGAGACCACGGCAGAGGACAACACACATAGTACCTACGTCATAAGAAGACTGCCCATCATCCTCATACAGACAAGTCACGAAAGAGATCACGGCAGAGGACAACACACATAGTACCTACGTCATGGGAGGACTGCCCATCATCCTCATACAGACAAGTCACGAAAGAGATCACGGCAGAGGACAACACACATAGTACCTACGTCATGGGAGGACTGCCCATCATCCTCATACAGACAAGTCACGAAAGAGACCACGGCAGAGGACAACACACATAGTACCTACGTCATAAGAGGACTGCCCAACATCCTCATACAGACAAGTCACGAAAGAGATCACGGCAGAGGACAACACACATAGTACCTACGTCATGGGAGGACTGCCCATCATCCTCATACAGACAAGTCACGAAAGAGATCACGGCAGAGGACAACACACATAGTACCTACGTCATGGGAGGACTGCCCATCATCCTCATACAGACAAGTCACGAAAGAGATCACGGCAGAGGACAACACACATAGTACCTACGTCATGGGAGGACTGCCCATCATCCTCATACAGACAAGTCACGAAAGAGATCACGGCAGAGGACAACACACATAGTACCTACGTCATGGGAGGACTGCCCATCATCCTCATACAGACAAGTCACGAAAGAGATCACGGCAGAGGACAACACACATAGTACCTACGTCATGGGAGGACTGCCCATCATCCTCATACAGACAAGTCACGAAAGAGATCACGGCAGAGGACAACACACATAGTACCTACGTCATGGGAGGACTGTCAAGCATCCTCATACAGACAAGTCACGAAAGAGATCACGGCAGAGGACAACACACATAGTACCTACGTCATAAGAAGACTGCCCATCATCCTCATACAGACAAGTCACGAAAGAGACCACGGCAGAGGACAACACACATAGTACCTACGTCATGGGAGGACTGCCCATCATCCTCATACAGACAAGTCACGAAAGAGATCACGGCAGAGGACAACACACATAGTACCTACGTCATGGGAGGACTGCCCATCATCCTCATACAGACAAGTCACGAAAGAGATCACGGCAGAGGACAACACACATAGTACCTACGTCATAAGAGGACTGCCCATCATCCTCATACAGACAAGTCACGAAAGAGACCACGGCAGAGGACAACACACATAGTACCTACGTCATGGGAGGACTGCCCATTTTCCTCATACAGACAAGTCACGAAAGAGATCACGGCAGAGGACAACACACATAGTACCTACGTCATGGGAGGACTGCCCATCATCCTCATACAGACAAGTCACGAAAGAGATCACGGCAGAGGACAACACACGGTACGCACGTGGAGCGAAGGTTCTCCGAGACGGGCTTGTGTTGGAGGATCTGGCGAACCTCCAGGTTGTCAGGACACCTGATAATGGGGAGGCGGACGCTCATGATGGAGGCAGAAGTTCCGATCGCCAGACCTTTGCCCACGGTGGTCCCAAATGGAGGCCCCGGCTTCTTGGCCTCCTGGGGAGGCAGCGTCGTCAGGTCGCGGGAGCGAATGCCTCGAGGAACAATGGAATCCATGTCGTATTTCTTCAGCCAGAGGTCGGACATGCCTGGAATGACGCATTGCGTGGTGTGGTCATGAAATGGAAGCACACAGCTCCACGAATAAGAAATGATAAAATTTTTGTGTTGTGCTGCTTTAGCCAAGAGTCGGATATGTCTCCAATGGCGCATTGCGTGATGTGGTCATGAAATGGAAGGTACACAGCTCCACGAATAAGAAATGGTACTGTTTTAGTGTTGTGTTGCTTTTTCCAAGAGTCGGATATGCCTCCAATGGCGCATTGCGTGATGTGGTCATGAAATGGAAGGTACACAGCTCCACGAATAAGAAATGATACACTGTTTGTGTTGTGTTGCTTCAGCCAAGTCGGATATGCCTGCAGAGGCCAAACGTATATAGTAAGCGCAAGAAGCGGTGTACGGCGAGGGGCTTCGCTGTTGAGATAAAATGATTTTCTACGTTGCACTCCTTCTGCCAGAGGTCGGATAATATGATGTCTGCAGCGGCAAAATGTACGTTGCATGCTTATGGAAAAATGTATAAGGATAACAGCACAGGCGATGAAGTTGAGAATCATGGGTTTCTGGACTCCTGCAGCCACAAGTAGAAAATGTCTGCAATAGCAAAATGTTGGTTGTGGAGTGGTAGCTACATAGCCCCATGATAAAGAAATGATAGATTTCTGTGTTTTGCTCCTTCAGTCAAAGATTGGATACGCAAGCAGTGGCAACACGTAGAGTATAGGCTTACGAAACATCTTGAGTAGACATTTATTAAAGTCTGGAATGCACTGGAATGGAGTCCATGTTGTGACATGAATAAAGTGATCCTTTTTGGCACTTCTTCAGTCAGAGGGCGGAAATGCTCTCCATGGTATTTATACATTAAATGCCTGTGATTCGGACCAATCCGCAGCGCATTGCATGATTTTTGTGTCGTTTTCCTTCAGATAAAGGTTTGAAATCCTTTCAGTGGCACAATGTATGGTCATGTCCAGCGGTTTTTTGGTCTCAAGAACAAGGGCGTAGAGTCTATTCTGTGATGATGGAATAATGGAGTTATATGTTATTCTCGACCCCATGGGTCGGGGCTAAGAAAAGACGCATCACGTCTCCCTACGTAGAGAGCGAATCAGTAGGGAAATCGAAATGTTACTAACCCTGCGTTCCGTTGCACTCTGCTTCATCTCTGCTACGATGTGGCAGGCTCAGGAGTTTCGATTGGTCGGTTTCTTTGATTACATAAAAAGCACGTTACCATTAAAAGTAGAGGGTTTTGGAGGCCCTCTTTGGATACATGAATCCCCTAAATGATCTCACATTCAATTATATCCATCTTGATTGAATTGACAACTTCATAAAAGCATTAGAGTCGAAAATCCATTAATAACAAAAGGGAGATAACTATCACCAGTCATAAAGGAAGGTCAAGGGAATCCCAAAATGCGTGTCGTCTGCTATTTCGTTACACGCATGGGTATAAATGCTGACGTTTACTACAGATGTCAAACCAAGACATGCAATCTACTCTGCCATGGTGATGAGAGCACGAAAACATTCATTTCTTCGAAATGTGAAAGCAATCGGCACGTTTGCCACTTCCATTGTATGTAAGCTCCATGGTTCGAAGCATGTTTACCGTGCAAGTGCGTGGAGTGACTTCTAATTAGTTCTGATTAGCATGAGCCAATCAAATGCTGCTACGGGTCGGTAGTTTCATCGTTGCTAGGCACAGCAAGTGGCGCACTCTAGTGTGAAGCAGTTAGAGCGCCTTCTGAGATGCTCTAGCTGCTGCGCGACCTTGACTGGAAGTTGCATGACCTCTGCCACTGGGTGAAACGTCACCAAAGATTGTGTATGAATGATTTTCGACCCTAATGCTTTTATTAAGTCGTTTCTTCGATCAAGAGGGATACATTTGAGTGTTAAATACTTATCGGGATTCGTGTATTCAAAGAGGGCCTTCAAAACATTACACTTTTAATGATAATGTGCTTTTAAAGTTATTAAATAAAACCAACCAATCAAAACTCTTGAGGCTGCTACATCGTAGCAGAGATGAAGCAGAGTGCAACGGAACGCAGGGTATCTCTTACAATAACCAGCTCTAGTGTTGGTCAAGGTCAATAGCCTCACATAGCCTATGAAGGCTGATAAAGCCGGAAACTTAAATTCATTTATTCATCCATTCATTCTGTGTTGCACTCCTCCAACCTAAAAAGCTGAGCATTCCTGCATTGGCACAAGGTTCGCTCATGGACAGTACTCAGATGCTGATGTACAGATTTCATGGGAGCATACACGCATCCATCCATCAATCCACCCATCCATCATCCATCTATCCTTACATTCTTCCATCTATTCATCCATCATCTATCTATCCACCCATCCATCTACCCATCTATTCATCTATTCATCCATCCATCCATCCATCAATCCACCCATCCATCATCCATCTATCCTTGCATTCTTCCATCTATTCATCCATCATCTATCTATCTAGCCACATATCCATCCACCCATCCATCCACCCATCCATCCACCCACCTGTGAGGTAGGGCTTGAGAATAGAGATGCCGGTCACACCAGGGAAGTCGCTGAGAGGCTCTCGAACAATCGCCGTGGCGCTGGACTGCTCTGCCACTGTCATGTAGTCCGCGATGTCCTGCCAGCGTAACAGTTCCATGCCGCTGCCGTCGGGGTAGAGCACGAAGAAGCGAGGCGAGTGCTGCTGGTAGCTCTCCACCTTCTTCGGCGACGGTTGCCCGAGCCCCTGTCCCAGAGTTCCAAGACAGATGCAGTCTTTGCATATTCTACATCCCCCTCCCCACCCACCCACCTCCTTCCACCCTCCATTCCCTTGTGAGGCGCATGAGCTCAGCACACGGGGTGTAAAAATTGTAATGGATTCATGGCTTGTCACTGCAGTTAGTTACATAAATGTATGAAGGACAACATCATGTATTCTGAGTCGACAGTCTCTGAGAAGGCGACGGCGTTGAAAGCTTCCCCCTGTGGTTCGGAAGAAAGGATAATCCCGTTGTGCTTCCCGAAGGGATTCGGGGAGGAGGATGACTACAGAAATTGAGAAGAAACGAAGAAACTCGACATTTGCTCTTATTTTACTTAGCTCTTGCTCCTTTGTAGTCAATGGCCTTAAATAGCCTACAAAGGAGGAGAGTCCGTAAGACTCCATGTATTAATTATTTCTTCCGCTCTCTCTCTCTCTCTCTCTCTCTCTCTCTCTCTCTCTCTCTCTCTCTCTCTCTCTCTCTCTCTCTCTCTCTCTCTCTCTCTCTCTCTCTCCGATATGTATGCATCTATCTTTCTCTGTAATTGTATTTGTTTCTTCCTGTTGGCATTCCTCCTGCTCCCTACCCCACCCCACCCCAAATGCACACATATTGCATCTCATGCATACAACACGCACGCACACACACACACACACACACACGTACGCACGCACACACGCACACACACACACACACACGTACGCACGCACACGCACACACACACACACACACACAGAAGACTTCAAACGCACACTCAAAAACGCAGAAACAAGTGTGGAGACGAGTTTTAAAAATGAGCCCCAAATCTACAGACTCGAACCCATAACCCACAGCTCCACGACACAGCGCGTTGCATGCACGGCTCTGCCTACCTCGATGGAGTCGAAGGACCTCGAATCCTCCCCAAACGCTGGGGTGACTTTGAAGTCTCCGTTGGCTTTGACGCTGAAGACATTGCCCTCGGGGTCGATGGTCTCCACGATAACGTCAGCGTTATGTCGGAGGATGTACTGTCCTTCCTGTGGAGGCAGCAGTTGCTCCATGTGCTGGCTCTGGCGCGGGAAGTACATAACGCAACCCTCCGTGTCCACCTGCAGAAGCAAGCGCCGCAGCCCTCTCAGTAACACACCTTGGTACAGTCTGAGCTTAGTCAATCAGTACTATAGCTGTCAGTATACTAATCAGTGCAGCTGTCAGTATACATGTACTTCAGTACAGTCTTCAGGAAAGCTTACAATATAGATCAGGTCAGTTTTCAGTAAAGTTGTCAGTATTGCTCCATATTCTTCAGCAGAGCTGTCAGTATTGCTCCGCAGTCTTCAGCACAGCTGTCAGTATTGCTCCGCAGTCTTCAGCAGAGTTGTCAGTATACTTCAGCACAACTGTCAGTATTGCTATGCAGTCTTCAGTAAAGCTGTCGGTATTGCTCCACAGTCTTCAGCACAGCTGTCAGTATTGCTCCACAGTCTTCAGCACAGTTGTCAGTATTGCTCCGCAGTCTTCAGCAGAGTTGTCAGTATCGCTCCACATTCTTCAGCAGAGCTGTCAGTATAGATCAGGTCAGTTTTCAGTAAAGCTGTCAGTATTGCTCCACAGTCTTCAGCAGAGCTGTCAGTATTGCTCCGCAGTCTTCAGCAGAGTTGTCAGTATACTTCAGCACAGCTGTCAGTATTGCTCCGCAGTCTTTAGCAGAGTTGTCAGTATACTTCAGCACAGCTGTCAGTATTGCTCCGCAGTCTTCAGCAGAGTTGTCAGTATACTTCAGCACAGCTGTCAGTATTGCTATGCAGTCTTCAGTAAAGCTGTCGGTATTGCTCCACAGTCTTCAGCACAGCTGTCAGTATTGCTCCGAAGTCTTCAGCACAGCTGTCAGTATTGCTCCGAAGTCTTCAGCAGAGTTGTCAGTATACTTGAGCACAGCTGTCAGTATTGCTCCGCAGTCTTCAGCAGAGTTGTCAGTATACTTCAGCACAGCTGTCAGTATTGCTCCACAGTCTTCAGCAGAGCTGTCAGTATACTTCAGCACAGCTGTCAGTATTGCTCCGCAGTCTTCAGCACAGCTGTCAGTATACTTCAGCACAGCTGTCAGTATTGCTCCGCAGTCTTCAGCAGAGTTGTCAGTATACTTCAGCACAGCTGTCAGTATTGCTCCGCAGTCTTCAGCAGAGTTGTCAGTATACTTCAGCACAGTTGTCAGTATTGCTCCGCAGTCTTCAGCACAGCTGTCAGTATACTTCAGCACAGTTGTCAGTATTGCTCCGCAGTCTTCAGCACAGCTGTCAGTATACTTCAGCACAGTTGTCAGTACTGCTATGCAGTCTTCAGCAGAGTTGTCAGTATACTTCAGTACAGCTGTCAGTATTGCTACGCAGTCTTCAGCACAGCTGTCAGTATACTTCAGCACAGTTGTCAGTATTGCTCCACAGTCTTCAGCACAGCTGTCAGTATTGCTCCGCAGTCTTCAGCAGAGTTGTCAGTATACTTCAGCACAGCTGTCAGTATTGCTCCGCAGTCTTTAGCAGAGTTGTCAGTATACTTCAGCACAGTTGTCAGTATTGCTCCGCAGTCTTCAGCACAGCTGTCAGTATACTTCAGCACAGCTGTCAGTATTGCTCCGCAGTCTTCAGCACAGCTGTCAGTATACTTCAGCACAGTTGTCAGTATTGCTCCACAGTCTTCAGCACAGCTGTCAGTATTGCTCCGCAGTCTTTAGCAGAGTTGTCAGTATACTTCAGCACAGCTGTCAGTATTGCTCCGCAGTCTTCAGCAGAGTTGTCAGTATACTTCAGCACAGTTGTCAGTACTGCTATGCAGTCTTCAGCACAGCTGTCTGTATTGCTCCGCTGTCTTCAGCAGAGTTGTCAGTATACTTGAGCACAGCTGTCAGTATTGCTCCGCAGTCTTCAGCAGAGTTGTCAGTATACTTCAGCACAGCTGTCAGTATTGCTATGCAGTCTTCAGTAAAGCTGTCGGTATTGCTCCACAGTCTTCAGCGCAGCTGTCAGTATTGCTCCGCAGTCTTCAGCAGAGTTGTCAGTATACTTCAGCACAGCTGTCAGTATTGCTCTGCAGTCTTCAGTAAAGCTGTCGGTATTGCTCCACAGTCTTCAGCACAGCTGTCAGTATTGCTCCACAGTCTTCAGCAGAGTTGTCAGTACTGCTATGCAGTCTTCAGCAGAGTTGTCAGTATACTTCAGCACAGTTGTCAGTACTGCTATGCAGTCTTCAGCACAGCTGTCAGTATTGCTCCGCAGTCTTCAGCAGAGTTGTCAGTATACTTCAGCACAGCTGTCAGTATTGCTCCGCAGTCTTCAGCACAGCTGTCAGTATACTTCAGCACAGTTGTCAGTATTGCTCCGCAGTCTTCAGCACAGCTGTCAGTATACTTCAGCACAGTTGTCAGTACTGCTATGCAGTCTTCAGCAGAGTTGTCAGTATACTTCAGCACAGCTGTCAGTATTGCTCCGCAGTCTTCAGCAGAGTTGTGTGTATACTTCAGCACAGCTGTCAGTATTGCTACGCAGTCTTCAGCAGAGTTGTCTGTATACTGCAGCACAGTCTTCAATGCAGCTGTCAGTATAGATCAGGTCAGTCTTCAATACAGCTGTCAGTATAGATCAGGTCAGTCTTCAATACAGCTGTCAGTATAGATCAGCAAATCTGCAGCACAGCTGTCAGAATAGCTCAGCACAGTCTTCAGTACAGCTGTTGGTAAATTCAGTGCAGTCTTCGGCAAAGTTGTCGGTATATTTCAGGACAGTCTTCAGTAAAGTAATCAGTATAGCTCAGCACAGTCTTCAGCACAGCTGTCAGTATAGCTCAGCACAGTTTTCAGTAAAACTGTCTTTATAATTCAGCACAGTCTTCAGCACAGCTGTCAGAATAGCTCAGAACAGTATTCAGTAAAGCTGTCATTATTACTCAGCACAGTTTTCAGTAAAACTGTCTTTATAATTCAGCACAGTCTTCAGCACTGCTGTCAGTATAGTTCAGCAGTCTTCAGCACAGCTGTTAGTACAGCTGTCAGTACAGTTTAGCACAGTCTTCAGCACAGCTGTTAGTGCAGCTCAGCACAGTCTTCAGCACAGCTGTTAGTGCAGCTGCCAGTACACTATAGCAAGTTATCAGTGCAGCTGTCAGTTTAATTCCGCATTGTCTACAGTATTGTTGTCAGCAGTGCAGCTGTAGGAGTACTCACTGGGTAAATAAGTGCAGCCATTAACCCAGCAGTCTGAATCCCCATTAAGTACACCGCTAGTATGGAACACTTTTGGACTGGGAAACCAGATGCTCCAAAGATAAACAGGGCATCAACTCGTGTAGACATCATTCTGGAGGTAGAAGGTGTGTGTGTGTGTGTGTGTGTGTGTGTGTGTGTGTGTGTGTGTGTGTGTGTGTATGTGTGTGTGTATGTGTGTGTGTGTGTTTGAGAGTGTGCGTGTGTGATTGTATGTGTGTGTGTGTTTGTGTGTGTGTTTGAGAGTGTGCGTGTGTGATTGTATGTGTGTGTGTATGTGTGTGTGTCTGTGTGTGTGTATGTGTGTATGTATGTGTGTGTGTATTTGGAACGTGGATGAAATGTTGGGGGTGAGGAATTCAAAGCACTACTTCTTTTGCAGTGCTAAATTTTAATCCCACACCTACTGCCGATTTGAAACCTGACTGCAAATCCACTCAGAGATACACAGGGCATACAGACAGGAATGGTCCATCGCCCATTTTCCCCTTAGAGTCCATTCAAACCAAACAGAGGCCACAGTCATGTCAAGGGCGAATAAACTGGACACCTTCACGCCCTCTTCAGGACCCTTAGACAGTCTATCCTAACAGCGCACAGTCACCTCGATCTTGGAACCGTCCAGCAGATGGATCATGTAGTAGCCGTCGGGGAAGACGTTGAAGGTGGTGCCGTTCCCGAAGATGGTCAGGTTCTCGCTGCTGGAGCAGTTGAACTCCACGGTGGCGTAGGCTGGGCACTCCACCTTGACAAACTTGATGGTATGCAGCTCGTACTGAGGAGTCTCTCCTGGACAAGCAAGGCCAGTTCCAAGGGTGAGCGAGACATGGCCAGATTATTTTGCAGGTAAGCTGAGAGAATCGGCTTCATGATAAAGTAACATTGTGTCCTATGACACCCGACAAACTCCCTCTCGCTGTAGGAGACCTAAAATCTATGCAACTGTTTGTTGCCATGAAAACGCCGAAATCCTGCAAAGGATGATCATTAAGGGCAGCAGATATTGGGCAAGGACTGAATCCGCGATCTTCTGGTGAGCTGTGCAGCTATGTTTGAACCCTTGCAAAACATCCAACAAGGCATTAATGACTGAAATATGATTTAAATCGAGAAATTCATTTTGTATTCTAACGCATATTTTGTTTTATAACAACCTTAGCTGCATACCCGGTTTTTTAATCAGCATGTGCACTTGAAATGTGCGAGGAGTTTTACTCATCAGGGACATTTAAAATCTATGCGACTATGCTCAGACCATTACAATACATTAGTCAGTGCGATTATTAATCAAATTAATAAAGACAAGAAGGGCAAAGCCCATACGACTCACATGCTTGACCTTGACCTTTATATGACCTTGACATTTACATGACCTTGACCTTCAGGTGACCTTCAAGGTCAAACAACTAAACCTAGCAATGACATCATACACGAAGAACTGCTTTACACATTTTGCCTACCAAAATACATGTGGCCTTGACCCAAGATCAAGGTCGTCCAAGGTCATGCAACACAAAGCTGTTAATTCAAGACTTAGGAAGCACAATGGTGCTTATTGGCACTCACTACCATGAGATATGGTCACTTTTAGTGGTTTACTACCCCATTTTGGTCACATTTCATAAGAGTCAAAGTGACCTTGGCCTTGATGATATGTGAACAAATGTGTCTCATGATGAAAGTATAACATGTGTACTACAATGTTATGAAGTTTGGAAGAGTTATCTTTCATAGTTCAGGGTCAAGGTCACTTCAAAATATGTATACAATCCAACTTTAAAGAGCTCCTGTGACCTTGACCTTGAAGCAAGGTCAAGTCACCATGTATGTTTTTGTACGCCTTGTCATTTTACACCATCATGCCAAAGTGGGTGTTGATAGACTTAATAGTCTCCGAGAAAAATTCAACGTTAAAGTTTTTTACGGATTACAGGACGCCCTTACGCCCGGACAAACGGTGACCTTGACCTTGATGATATGTAACCAAATATGTCTTATAATGAAAGTATAACATGTGTACTACAATGCTGTGAAGTTTGGAAGAGTTATCTTCCAAAGTTCAGGGTCAAGGTCACTTCAAAATATGTATACAATCCAAATTTAAAGAGCTCCTGTGACCTTGACCTTGAAGCAAGGTCAAGTCACTATGTATTTTTTGTGAGGGCTTGTCATTCTACACCATCATGCCAAATTGGGTGTTGATAGACTTAATAGTCTTTGAGAAAAATCCAACGTTAAAGTTTTTTAAGGATTACACGACGCCCGGACGCCCAGACGCCCGGGCGGATGCCCGGACGCCCGGACGGACAACACGGGTGATCTAGTATGAAAGTATAACATGTGTACTACAATGTTATGAAGTTTGGAAGAGTAATCTTACATAGTTCAGGGTCAAGGTCACTTAAACAAATATGTATACAATCCAACTTTAAAGAGCTTCTGTGACCTTGACCTTAAAGCAAGGTCAATCAAACTGGTATCAAAAGATAGGGATTACTTTACCCTATAAACAATATATAGGTCAGATATCCAATCTCAAAAACTTCAGTCAAAAATTGGGAAAATGTGAAAAATGGATGTTTTTTAGACGGCCCCTGCGACCTTGACCTTGAAGCAAGGTCAAGTCACTATGTATGTTTTTGTACGCCTTGTCATCAAACACCATCATGCCAAATTGGGTGTTGATAGACTTAATAGTGTCCGAGAAAAATCCATCGTTAAAGTTTGTACGGACGCCCGGACGCCAGGACGGACGAAAAGGGTGAGTACATAGACTCACTTTGCTTCGCATGTGAGTCAAAAAATCACAAGCAGCTGGGGCATTGATTACCTCCTCTCCACAAAGATTCCGTTTTACCTCATGACATTCTCAAGGGCTTACCTGTTTCCTCAGCGTCCGACTGCAGTACAGGTGTCTGAGTTTGTCGGTAGTAGGTGGTGATGCGAGTCCCGTCGCTATGCTCCACGATGGTCGTACCATCGGGGTAGCTGACAGTCACAACGTGGTCATCTCTCGTTGCCATCGACTGCAATGTCGGAACCAGAGTAGGGATAAAGGATGGGGCAGCAAATGAGTGAGGGGGAGAGAGAGGGAGGCAGTGACCAACCATTTTGTTGTGGTTGTGCGATGGGCTAGAACCGAAGCGAAAACGCGCGATGGAGTGCTTCCAGACAGTGCCGTATTTGTGATACCAGTGTGAGCCAGAGAAGTCTGTGCTAAAAATAGACTAGTTCCGCGTCAGCGATTGGCTAAGCCCAGCGACCGCGTGGGCCGTGTGGATGGGTCAATAGTACGGAGAACCGGCAGGCGGAACATATACATGTCACAGTAGAAATGGCAAGTTAGTAGGATTTGCAATCCTACTAGGAAGAATCAAAATTTCCATTCCTACTAGTAAGAATGGCAATTGCCATTCCTACTGGCGTTTTATCAGTAATAAAGAGAGTGTCATCTGATTGATACGCTGTGTGTACACACAAAACGCGTGTTGTTTTATATCTGAATGACTGCTTTAAATCAAAGACAAGAACAAAGCCGCAAGACAATCAAATATGTCAAATGAGTATACTTTTTAAAATAAATATGTCAACATTTTCTCTCTCCTAGATCAACCATAACAAAGATGAACTCAAAATCAATAAACAAAAAAATAAGCAGTAACATCTCATCACAACATACTTCCACGATCATCACAGACAGGCATACTTCCACATTCACTGGCATACTTCTACAATGACTGGCACACTTCCACAACCATCACAAACACTGGCATACTTCCACAATCAGCTCTCTACATTTTTGCACTGTGTGCCCTTTGGGTGACACTTGGTACAACAGGAGAGTTTTGTGCCTTTGCATGGACATCTTTTCGTTTGACAAGCTCCATTGCATTGGCAAACTGTCTTTGCCACAGCTTTGTTCTGCCATCTTGTTGATGCTCGGGATGCCTGAATAAAGGTCACTTCTGGGAGATCATGTGGATCAACATCGTTCAG
Source organism: Theodoxus fluviatilis (assembly GCA_034096865.1). NCBI lineage: Eukaryota > Metazoa > Mollusca > Gastropoda > Cycloneritida > Neritidae > Theodoxus > Theodoxus fluviatilis. The sequence goes on from JAWQFJ010002419.1 coordinate 23,105, forward strand.
AGGTGCAATACAGGTCAAGCAGATGGGCTGCCACTTCTGCAGCTGACTTTGTTTGACTGGCGTATGCCCAGCTAAACTTGGAGAAGCAATCCCTGGCATGCATCACCCACTGGAAGTCGTTATCCGGCCTACTCCGGAAATCAATCAGATCTATCTGGACACGGAGCAGAAAGCACAAGTTAATCATAGGCTTTCCCGATGGCAAACAGCTTCGGCACCTGGCGTTGTGCACAACTTGTACTCGTTTTCAAGAACATCGTCGATTGCTCCATGCTTCACATGGGAGTAGTTCTCCTTGACCTCGGTCTATGTTTTATCCCGTCCCCCGTGGCCCACACGATTATGGCATCTTGCTATGGTGCTGAACAGCTCATCTTTTGTCACCAATGGGCACTTTGTCTTGATGCAAAACACAATGTCCTTGGAACCTACGCGCTGCAGCTTGAACTGCTTCTGACAGCGGAATTTGAAGTATGCTCCATCGCTGCACTTGCTTCCTTTTCTCATAGAAAGGGCATTCTCAATCTTGTTGTATCTCTCCTGGCTAAACACTGCTGATATGGTCTTCCAAAAGGCTGTAAAATGTCTGTCCCTGTCCTTCATCCTCCATGGTTGATGTGACTTTGTCCCTATCAAATTTCACACTTAAGTGTTCTTGGTTCAATGTGTAGAGCTGTTTTTAATTTTTTAGGAGCAGTGTTCAAATATGCAGCCAGTATTCACTGCAGTTATTATAAGAGTCAATCAGATTTGTGTTCACCAAGTAGAAATAACTGCTATAATGCCATAAAAAGTGCTTGTTGTTGTTTTTTGTTTCATTAAAAGTGTTCATAAAAAGTGTTGACATGATCACAGTCAATGCGCAAATCCATGTTCTGGTTACAAACCGAACAGTTGTTCAAGAAGTAAAACATGAGTACACATCCAAACATCGATTTCAATTTCTACTGAATTGTTGTTTCAACTGGGTTAGTAGGAATGGAAAGTTTCCATTCCTACTAGTACAAATGGCAATTTCAATTTCTACTGATAAAACGCCAGTAGGAATGGCAATTGCCATTCTTACTAGTAGGAATGGAAATTTCCATTCTTCCCAGTAGGATTGCAAATCCTACTAAATTGCCATTTCTACTGTGACAGACACATAACAATATCACGTCTCTGTCTGACATAAACAATTGATTGTTAAATCTGAAAGCCAGCATGAAATCATAATCTACTTCAATTTGTTCAACAAACTGAGCTATGCAGTGCTTAATCAAGCACACGACACCGCCCGATCTACGGCCCTTCTCAGATAATTTTCGGGCTGGCGACACAAAACATCTGAAACAGTTTTCAATACTATCGATTTTAACATATTCAACAAAGGTTTCTACTAAACATACAAACTAAATTTTTTTAATATAAGGAAGAAAGTCAGGGTCATCAAATTTCTGCAAAATCCCATTAATGTTCCATGAGAGAAAGTTGCAAATACCTGCCGGCAACTCAGTTGTAACAGCGCCTCGGCCCCGGTCCTAGGTGGAGAGAGAGAGAGAGAGAGAGAGAGAGAGAGAGAGAGAGAGAGAGAGAGAGAGAGAGAGAGAGAGAGAGAGAGAGAGAGAGAGAGTTCAGACTTCAGACTTTATTGTTTCAGGCCAGCGGCCCATAACAAGGGCTCATCCAACATTTGTGTACAATACAATGTGTTATAGATGGGACATCAAGGAAGTTCTTTTGATGCAACTGTTTTAAACTAAATGTACCCGTTCTTCGAAATACTTCCTATGGAGGAGTTGCTAATAATTGGCTTCGTCTCTGCAAAGCATAATGAATGTACATTGCCACTTGTCGGTTTTTTTCATTTAATGTGCCATCGATTAGATACAGGTAGCCTATTCTCTTTGTTTTCTG
>JAWQFJ010002419.1:30000-57500 GCA_034096865.1 Theodoxus fluviatilis
TTTCTGTCACTCTACTTCATCTCACCTTTCTTGGACTTCTCGGTCGTCTCTGCGTCAGTGTCCACACGCGTAGACCTGGCTGAGGATTCCCTGACTGGAGACGCGCTACGGCTGGCTGTGGCCCAGGGGCCAGTGTGGATGCTGACTGTGCTGTCCGCGTACAGCACCTGTACACAACATTGATAGTACCTCTTACCACCTTGTACAGAACTCAAACACGGAACCTTCAGCACCTGTACACAACATTGATAGTACCTCTTACCACCTTGCACAGGACTTGCACATAGCACGTACAGCACCTGTACATATCATTGATAGTACCTCTTACTACCTTGCACAGAACTCAAACACGGAACCTTCAGCACCTGTATACAACCTTGATAGTACCTCTTACCACCTTGCACAGGACTTGCACATAGCATGTACAGCACTTGTACTTAATATTGATACACTCTGCACAGGACTCACACACAACACGTTCAGCACCTGTACACGGCATTGATAGCATACATCCTCTTTCAGATAGAACGTTCAGCACTGGCACACAGCACAGAACAGCATCTGCCCACAGAGAGTACAAAGCGCGCACAGAGCATAAGCGTTAGCTGACGAACGCTGCTCAGCACTTGGAATACAGCACTGCACCAGCTTAAAGGCTTGGTTTTAATGGGATGCATGTGGAAGCGGAAGTGTATTCACTCAACCACCCATCCTATAGCTATCTGTTTCTCCTTTCATGCGTTTGTTCATTCATGCATCCATCCTCGCATCCAAACATGCCTGTTTTCGCCCATCTTCCCTTCCTCCTTCTAAAAAATTCAATGTCTAGATTCCATGCCTGGTTTTGAATCTGCATATGCGTTCCATCCCCAATATCCATGTATGCATGTGTGCATACAATTATCTTTGTGGGCTTACCTCCACAGATCCGTCGATCATGTTCTTGATGACCGTGCCCTCCGAGGTGATGAGGCGGGATGCTTCAGTAAGAGCATACTTCTTCCTGAGGCTTTCACAGGGCTGCTGGCCGCTGGTCTTGTAGGGGTAGCTTTGTCGCACCACCAAACGACGGTCGTCCAATGAAGTGGGCCGAATGCCTGCATGGAACCATGAAAGAATCAAGCATCTCCCAAACGGGAACCTCTGGGACCAGAAGAATGGAAGAAGGGAATGTGTGCGTGCGGTGTGCTTGTGTTCTCTGTGTGTGTGTGTGTGTGTGTGTGTATGTGTGTTTGTCTGTATGTGTGTGTATGTGCGTGCGCGTGTGTGTGTGTTCTGTATGTGTGTGTGTGTGTCCTGTGTGTGTGTTCTGTGTGTGTGTGTGTTCTGTGTGTGTGTGTGTGTGTGTGTGTGGTATGAGCGCGCACGCGTGTGTGAGCGTGTGTGTTTGTGTATGCGTGTGTGTGTGCATATGTGTGTGTGTATGCATGCAAGCATGTGAGCGTGCGTTTGTGAGACAAATTTCCTAGTTTGCAAATCACTTTTATAAAGAAACATCTTAATCAATGCTAGCAATAAAATGCATCTGAGATAGACAATTATTCAGATATACATGTATCTTAAAGTTCTTCATTTCAATGCTCCTTGCAACAACAACAAAATGGTTGCACTTTGCCTTACTTGCGAAAACAGCATGACTTTACATCAAACAGTCACTCGTATTGATTATCACATAACAACAGCGGGAGCTTGTGCTTCATCTTAAGTGGGAAGTGGAACCACGTGATATTTGTCCGAAACTGGCGCAGCACACTGTACAGAGCTGGGAAAGGTCAACAGCGCCAAGTGCTCGGAGAATAGTGAGGCTATCATTGGGAGATCAAAAGTCATCGGCGTCAAAGCATCAGAATGTATTGTGGCAGGGAAAAGAAGACGAGCGCACTGACCGACAGAGCTTTCCAGGAAGAAGGCCACGGACAGTCCATCAGGGCTGGTCACGTTGACCTGCTGGAAGGGCTGCACGGGGATGGGTTCCTCCTCTGTCTCCAGGCTCGGGTCGTCCTGCTCCACAAAAGGTCAGAACGGACGTGTAAAGGTCAGTTGTACAGACGGAGAGGTGAGGGACCGGTGTCAAGACTATAATCCGAGACAACAAGGGAAGGGTGACCAATGGAGTGTGGCGAAGTTGCGAGCCAGACTGGATCGGTCACTCTTCTCTTCTTGTCACAGACAGGGTACGTGGGGCACAGGACGCAGGAACTTGAGTTAGTCATTGTCATGCCATTTACGTACAGAGACAGCTTTTGCTACTCCTGGGAGGTGTAAATCTCTGCACAGCGTAGAGGGAGCGCGTCAGAATAGCTCAGCTCACAGGGCATAAGTAGTGTATCGCTTGTCCCTGCAGTTGTTATTAAGAGAAGACGCCTAGGGCAGCGTAGTACATTCTGGTCCAACAATCTCTGAGAAGACGACCACATCAAAAGGTAGGTTTCTGCCGTCCAGAGATGCACTGAAGACATCAACGTGATCAACATTGGCATTGCTGTATGGATGTCATAAAACGCTACATACTGTATATGTAGATCAAAACCCACTTAAATAAGTTAACAGATTAAAGGAAAAAATACAACTGTGCAAGTAGTGTTTAAAGACCTTCCAAATTCCTCGATTCAAATCTTAGGTACAGCTAGCTAGAACTAAAAAGTGTCTTTATTATAATAGTGCTTGCGCTGCACTATGAGACACATGTTATCGTACCTCATGGGCCTAAACTTGATGAAGTGTAAAAAGAAACAAAATTTTTGCACAGGGCCACAGCGTAAGGTTGTTCGATGCCAGTAGCAGACGATCTCTTGGGCAGTCTGCTTCTTACTTCCGGTAGTGCGCTGACCGCGGGTTTTAGTTCTAGAGGGGGGTCGGGCCAATTCCCATACTCTGGCCAGAACCCACGCACAGGAATTGGGTCATTCCTGAAACTTCTCCCGGAGAAGACGGGCACCAGCTTCGTCTCCTCCACTGCCAGCAGCACCATCGTCGCCCACACTGCCAACGCCACCTTCGGAGAGGCCACCTCCTCCGATCTCATGGCCCAGGAGATCCACAAGCTAACCGGTGAGAGGATAGGGTGGGAGGTGGATGTCTTTGTAGACGAGAAAGTCAAAAACAAGATCAGACAAGGGGAGTTTGTAGAATTTTCCAACATCCTGAACAAAACAAAGAACCAGCAAAGGCTAGTCGTGACCGACGTCGAGGGGTCGCCACTACTCCAGCTGGAGGAAGGGAAAGGCAGAGCCCTCACCTTCACCCAATGGGCAAAGGCCTGGAACATTTTCCGGGCCATTGTTGAAAAAGACAAGCAAGAACTTTCAATGGGACTGGCCCAACATTACAATACAGTGGCCGAATTCCAGGAGAAAGGGCAGGACTGGTCTTTCTATGACGAAAGGTACCGTCAGCTCATAGCTAAGGGGAAGGTTACTTGGGGAGAAAAATCCTTTGAGCTAGCCTTTGACACACAAGGGAGGGCAGGCACGATCAGAGGGCAGAGCGATGCTCTGACCAAGAAGGGCCCCAGATATTCCCCATACCAACCCAAGGATAAGGCAGGCGTATGTTTCTCTTTCAATTCTTCTGGGTTCTGCAAGTGGGGCATTGAGAAATGCAAATTCGAGCACAGATGCTCGGAATGCAAGGGCAAGCACCCAAAGGCATACTGCGTGAGAAAACAACTGCAGGCCTATAAGGCGGGACAGGAGGAAGGTTTTAGGAAGGGCCCCCAGTCAAAACCTGTAGCCTCCCAACCTGCAAAGAGGGCCTGACTTGTAGCGCAGACGACCAGTGACAGGGACGGAACTACGGGAGAGGACATGACACAACTGGAGCACGTAACACCAATCTTGCAAAAAAGGTTAGAATCTTGGTTAGCAGGGTACAATGAAAAAATAGTGAGGTACCTTCAGGTGGGCTTTACCGAAGGCTTTTCAGTGGGTTTTGACGGCGAACCAAATTCAGCGTGGGTAGACAACCTAAAATCTGCTAAGGAACATCCAGAAGTGGTGAAGCAGTATATTGAGAACGAACGGCAGGTCGGTAGAATTGTAGGCCCATTCCCACAACCCCCGTTTGCCACCTTTCAGTTATCTCCCCTGGGAGTAGTACCAAAAAAAGAGACTGGAGATTTCCGCATTATACATCACTTATCCTTCCCGGAGGGGAACTCGATCAATGATGCTATTCCAGTCGGGTACACAGAGGTGGTCTACGCTACTATAGCGGATGCTGCTCAGTTGGTGAGGAACGCGGGAGTTGGGTCGTACATGGCGAAAACAGATATCAAGAAAGCCTTCCGGATCATTCCACTTCAGCCGCAAGAGTATAAGTTGTTCTGTTTCCAGTGGGAAGGACTATTTTTCTATGACAAGTGTCTGCAGATGGGGTGTGCTTCCTCTTGCCAAATTTTTGAGACCTTCAGTGCAGCCCTGCAATGGGCAGCAAAAGATAAGTGTGGAATCAGGAATATGGTGCATATCCTAGATGATTTTTTTATTGTCAACCGTTCTCGGACAGGTTGTGAGCTAGATCTTAGCAAGTTCCTAGAGATGTGCAATGATATCAACGTCCCCATGGCGCCCGAGAAAACAGTACAACCTACCAAAGTCATAACATTCCTCGGTTACGAGATTGATTCAGTCCAGTCCGAGATCAGGTTACCCATAGACAAACTAGCAAAGTGCCGCCGGGAAATCTCTAACCTGTTGGGGAGGTCAAAGGCCACCCTCAAGGAACTCCAATCTCTGATCGGGGTCCTAAATTTTGCTTGTGCAGTCATTGTGCCGGGTAGGGCGTTCATTCGCAGACTGATTGACTTGACTATAGGCTTGAAACAATCCCATCATCATGTTCGCTTGACCCTGGAAACAAAGAAGGATCTCCAAGTTTTTTCAGACTTCCTGGACCAATTCAATGGCAAATCATTGTTCAGGGATGAGTTGTTCCTCTCCCCGTTAGCTGAACATATACACACTGACGCAGCGCAGGGTTTGGGATATGCAGCCGTATACCATTCTCATTGGTTGGTCGGAAAGTGGTCAGAGTGGTGGGGAATACAAAATATCACTCTCTTGGAGCTTTTGCCGATCGTCCTGGCCATCGAAGTCTGGGGGGACCTCTTAAGGAACAAAATAGTTATCATTCACACAGACAATGCAGCCCTGGTGTGGGTCCTCAACAAACTGACATCTAAAGAGAAGATGGTTATGGCACTGGTGCGCCGTTTTGTCAGAGCAACGTTGAAAAATAATGTCTTGTGCCAGGCGAGACACATTCCAGGAAAACGGAATCGTACGGCAGATGCTCTCTCTCGTTTGCAGATGGACATTTTTCACTCACTCCATCCTCAGGCGGACAAAGATCCAACACCCATCCCCAGTCTGCCGAACTTTCTAGATTGTTCAACGTAGGACAGCAACTTCTGGCGGGGGCGTTGAGCAGGTCCACAAGAGCCGCATACCAACGAACTTGGGCAGCATTTAGGAACTTTGCGCAGGAGCGCGGATTTCGGCAGGACTTACCAGTGGATGAGTATGTCCTATTTCTGTACATATCGCATATGCACGAGAAGGGGTATGCTCCAGCCACAGTAGCATCAGCCGTATCAGCAATCGGCTATGTCCACAAACTAGCGGCGACCAGAGACCCATCAGACTCCTTCATCATTAGGAAGATGCTCCAAGCTATGAGAAAACTAAAACCTCAATTGGATAATCGCATGCCGATTTCTGAACCAATCCTACAGACACTGGTACTCGGGGCGTCGCGATACTTGGGTACACACTACCTCCAAGCTCTTTTCGGGGCTATGTTTCTACTGGCCTTCCATGCATTTCTAAGAGTAGGGGAGATGACGGAATCCGAGCACAACCTCAGTCTCGCAGATGTAACGTTCGGCTCGGATAAGTTGTCCATTACTTTCCGCTCAGCCAAACACGCGGGGGGCAGAACCCAGTCAGCGGTGGTCCAACAATCCGCAGGAGATAGACGTTTTTGTGCTGTGCTAGCGTTGAAGCAGTATCTAAGTCTGCGTGGAAATGGGGTTGGTCCCTTGTTTCGCTGCCAAGGCAAAGCCATCTCGCGTAGTGTCTTCGTCTCCACACTCAAATTTCTGCTGTCTAAAGCAAATATCCATGCCGACAGATTCAACTCTCACAGCTTCCGCATAGGGGCAGCTTCACACTGCGCCATGCGGGGCGCTTCCGAGGCGCAGATTCGAGTTTGGGGGAGGTGGAAATCCGATGCATTCAAACGATACCTCCGCACTCCATCTTTCACCTATTAGTCTGGGAAGGTGTTGTACATAACTTAGACTATCGTGTCAAGGAATATGTGTTTGGTTTTTGTTTTTGTTTTCGTTGGTTTTTTTTGGTCCTTTTGTTGTTGGTAATTTTTTTTTTGTTGTTGTCTTTTTCCCCTTTTTCTTTGGTGTTAATTATTTAATTTTTCTCTCTAGATTGTGTGGGGCTGCTATATGTCGTCAGTAACTCCATATAGTTGTGGCGGTCAGCCCACACAAAACAAACAGGCATCATAAGATTAGTTATATGTAATGGTAGGATGGAAATTAAATTTGTACATTGGGGAGATGTCAAACCACTAGGACAAGTAACGCGGAGAGCAGAACAAGGGACATAACCAGGGTCACAAAATTTTTATGTATTTCTAGGTATGTAAAATCGGTTGTGGAAGATGAAATTCTGCAATGTGACGTGTACCTTTTTACAACTTCAGTCGTTTTATACATGAAATAATATTTTTATGTTCTGATGCATGTTGCCATGAACATATACTTGCCACATGCATATGATTTGTGGAAAGTCGTTTTATATATGCAATAATAATTTTATGTTCTGATGCATGCTGCCATGAACATATACTTGCCACATGCATATGATTTGTGGAACTGGCTCTTTATTAAGAAAGACGATTGGATGCTGGTGTCAATAAGGCTAATATGTCTTCTTAATAAAGATGCCCATTTTCTCTCTCTATCAGGTGTGCTGTGGTTTTGTGCAAAAAAGGATTTGTGTGTAAGAATGCAACACAAACAAAATTTTTGCACAGGGCCACAGCGTAAGGTTGTTCGATGCCAGTAGCAGACGATCTCTTGGGCAGTCTGCTTCTTACTTCCGGTAGTGCGCTGACCGCGGGTTTTAGTTCTAGAGGGGGGTCGGGCCAATTCCCATACTCTGGCCAGAACCCACGCACAGGAATTGGGTCATTCCTGAAACTTCTCCCGGAGAAGACGGGCACCAGCTCAGAGCCTTTCCCACCATCCACCCCCAGCTGCCACCAATCTTGTTATGATTAGGGCGGTCAGCCCACACAAAACAAACAGGCATCATAAGATTAGTTATATGTAATGGTAGGATGGAAATTAAATTTGTACATTGGGGAGATGTCAAACCACTAGGACAAGTAACGCGGAGAGCAGAACAAGGGACATAACCAGGGTCACAAAATTTTTATGTATTTCTAGGTATGTAAAATCGGTTGTGGAAGATGAAATTCTGCAATGTGACGTGTACCTTTTTACAACTTCAGTCGTTTTATACATGAAATAATATTTTTATGTTCTGATGCATGTTGCCATGAACATATACTTGCCACATGCATATGATTTGTGGAAAGTCGTTTTATATATGCAATAATAATTTTATGTTCTGATGCATGCTGCCATGAACATATACTTGCCACATGCATATGATTTGTGGAACTGGCTCTTTATTAAGAAAGACGATTGGATGCTGGTGTCAATAAGGCTAATATGTCTTCTTAATAAAGATGCCCATTTTCTCTCTCTATCAGGTGTGCTGTGGTTTTGTGCAAAAAAGGATTTGTGTGTAAGAATGCAACACAAATACATTTGTGCAAATACAGTTATGTGCATGGTAACATGAACATAAACGTAAACACAAAACCATCACAAATAAACAATGTCATTTTTATGCATTATCCCTAGAGACTATAAAAACTTATGTATTGTCCATCAGCCCAACTAGCAATTCAACTATGTCAGCTCAACATCGTATTGAATAAAAACCATGATTCATGTCAATAACAAAATGCTCATAGACGAATATAGACTGTAGTCAATCCAATAGAAATGCAATATCTGATATCAGTGATACAGATCGTATAACTTTTCTCAGAAAGAGAAACGCCTCACAAAAGATCATAAAGAAACACTTCCATGAGAAACAAAAGAGAAAAAGACAAAACACAATGATATAATAAAAACCAAACCGAAGCATCAGTAATGCAATAGATCAGCAGTTTTGGGTAAAGAAATACGAATAAACACAACTATTTATTGACTTCAGCATTCTTTTTGAAATAAAACAGAAGCATGAGCAAATGTCCGAAGACAATATTCACACTGAAAAGCGCAATATCAAGACAAAAAAAGACATTATCAGTTAAAGAATTTAAGGAAATAAAACCAAATGCCGATTAAGTTACACAACAAATCAAAACCCTGTGAAGGTAACAATCAAATAAAGCCGCCATATTATTACGGCAAAAAGTTAAGCAAAGAAGCATTCCTCTTGAAATGAGCTAAATTCTGGCGAGCAATTTACCGGAAATTGGGTTAACTTGAGAAAAAAGCAATGTTAACATTAAACTATAAAGAATCAACCACGTATCATAAATGCTTGATGAGTTGCTTAACAGACGGACAGTGATATAAAAACAAACATTTAAAAATTCACTTCATTCTAAGAACCTCGAAGCACGTAACCACGCTCGCACATGCACTCACACGCACGTCTCCACACATATGCACATGCACAAATGTGCACGCGCGCACACACACACATACAGAGAGAGAGAGAGAGAGAGAGAGAGAGAGAGAGAGAGAGAGAGAGAGAGAGACAGACAGACAGACAGACAGACAGACAGACAGATAGAGACAAAGAGAGACAGACGGAGACAGAGATACAGAGAGAGAGAGAGAGAGAGAGAGAGAGAGAGAGACAGATAGACAGACAGACAGACAGACAGACAGATAGACAGAGACAAAGAGAGACAGACGGAGACAGAGATACAGAGAGAGAGAGAGAGAGAGAGAGAGAGAGAGAGAGAGAGAGAGAGAGAGAGAGAAAGATTTAGATTTTCGCACACACACACACACACACACATACACGCACACATGGTGTGCGTGTGTGTGTGTGTGTGTGTGTGTGAGAGAGAGAGAGAGAGAGAGAGAGAGAGAGAGAGAGAGAGAGAGAGAGAGAGAGAGAGAGAGAGAGAGAGAGAGAGAGAGAGAGAGAGAGAGAGAAGAGGGGGTTCACATATTGTTCAATTCTTTCAATCAAGCAACAATTAAAAAGCAAATCTTCGGAAATGGCGGCATGCTCTACAAGTGTTGACAGACATGTCAGAACATGTACTGCTCGCACCAGTCATTGACAGCAACTACATCAGAACACTTAATGAAAAGAGGGCAGCAGGCAAAACATATACGGGATGACAAGCGGAAAGTTAAAGAAGCAAGCAGTATCAACTGCTTTTCCATCGTGAGGACCGTCCACACTGTAGAGCAAAGTATTCCGTGTCTTTCTTCCAAGTCATTTTCTCCTTTTCTTTCAAACCTTCCCAAACTCTAATTTTCGCCCCCACCAATACTGCTAGGTGCGGTATTCGCAATCTTTCCATCAACCATGAAGAGTGATGTAGATATTAACGAAGCCATTTCCACAGCAACAAAAGCCTTTATGGCTGTCCACTAAATATGACAGAGGTGAAGCACTCCAAGGGCATATTGCCCTTCTATGCAGCTTTTGTCACAGTGATTTTCTGACAAGGGAACGCCTTTCTGCACAACGGTGACACTCTCGTTGGCGCTGACCCATCCTAGTGCCTGGCCATCATCATCTTGAGAGGTCATTTGAAGTAGAAAGAAGTCCTAGTTTTCTATTACTTTAAGCTCGAACATTGCTTGAAAAACAAAACTGTTGATGTTCGAACAACCGAACTATTATACCGAGGGTGTTCATTACGCTTTACAAACATGAGGTCATCACCGGCTTTAACATTTTGTGTTTGAACATGACGACACACACGCAATGGAATTTTCCTTCATTCTATCGTTTGTTTCATCAGAGTGTCAACTCGGTGGAGAGATGAGCAGTCCATCATACTCACGCATTGGTGTCGAGCACTTTCAAATGTATTATCATGTAAGCATCCCTTTCGCTTCATTTGCACGGCTGTTCCTCAATATGCAACTCCTGACATTATCAGAAGGCACTTTTTAAACATTTGCCGTTCACTTTTGACTACGACAAATGACGACTATTCACGACAATACTTGTGGTCTTCTGCTCTTATATACAACTGGATCTACGTAAGAATGACAAAATATTTTTAAAGTTAGCAAGGGAAGCACAACATCTATATATATTCTTCACAAAGCATGAAGTCAGATAAGCATTAGTATCAACACTATAAGTACACTTACGCTTTGCAACGAATAATTGGTTCTATACTGATGTTCAGAGAGAGAGAGAGAGAGAGAGAGAGAGAGAGAGAGAGAGAGAGAGAGAGAGAGAGAGAGAGAGAGAGAGAGAGAGAGAGAGAGAGGGAGAGACAGAGACTTCCCCCTTCAGTTTGACGTAATTTCAAATGGACCTCGTTGCAATGGAATTGGAAAGGTCCTTTTCAAATTTAATTAGAAGGAAACATAATAAAATTGTTGAAAAAATTATGCAAACTTGGCTCTCGAGTTGTGAGTATGTTTAATATTACAGTAACTAATTTTCCATGTTCATAATCTGCGGTGACTTTTCTTAGCTTGTGAGAGAGCTGAGTACTAGTAAAACAGTTTGAAACAGTAAAAGTTTGGAAACAAAATTCGTGCAATTACTTCAGATAAAAAAACGAGTTCAGATGCAGCTCTGATAAACTTTCAAAGGCCACTTGAGGACGCTCACTGGGGAACCTATTTTGATCCACTTATCACGCGGCGATAAGGGTACGAGACTCCCACATGACATATGTAAATTCCTTGTCACATGAACAGCTCATCGCGACGCAATTTCCACGGCTAATAGCCAGCGTTTGCAATAGAAGATTGTGCAATTTAATCTTTTTTTTCATGAGCCATTATTCATTTTTGGCATATAACTTTCATGAACAGGGATTCTACTTCATGGGAGTCGTTCTCATTCAGGACCGTGGTCATTAAAGTTTTGTCCACAGTCATAAGTATTCGTTCATGGAGAGCGGATATGCTGTTATAACAAACGTGCGGGAAGGGAAACACATTTTATTTGACAAAATCAATTTCGGGAAGGGAAAAGACTTTGGAGAGGGGGTGGGGGTTGTGGCTTGGGGCGGGAGGAGCAGGGGAGGAAGAGCAGGATGACTAGATGAAAAGCATGCAGGATTAACATGAAGGGTTTGTTTTAGCAGGCACCCCAGTCCACATGCTGAAAGGCGATCTTACCAATGTGTCAAGGAATGATGATCCTTGTCGCGATTTCGGCTTGCTACTCCCTCGCTACGCAACGAAATTGAAGCATTGGCAACAGTAGAACTTAACAACAAATGAGGAACTCCAGCAAATTCATTTCACTACAGCAACATAACAACAACAACAACAACAAGAACAACAACAGTGAAGACTCCCGCTCCTTCCCCATAGTGCACACAGATAGAAATTAAGGCACTGGTAAAACAAATTACAACTGTAAGTAATGGGCAGTAATGTTGAAAAAACACCAACATTAACAATGACACAGGTCAATCTGGGTTTATTTAAATATCGTGACAATGTGGGATGTTATATTGGCTGCAACCTTGTGTCGTTAGCTTTGGTTTAAACGTCTACGACGGGCCAAAGCAAAAAGACAAAAAGTATTTACAGGAACTTTCCAACCCTTCAAACTTGTTTAGAATACAGGTCAGCTGGGTAACAGGTTCTATAACAGTAAAAGCTATTACGGCTAATGCTACTACTACTATCATCACTACTACTACTACTACTACTACTACTACTACTACTACTACTATTACTATCACTACTACTACTACTACTACTACTACTACTACTACTACTACTACTACTACTACTACTACTGCTGCTGCTACTACTTCTACTACCGCTACTGCTACTACTGCTGGTACTACTACTACTACTACTACTACTACTACTACTACTACTGCTGCTGCTGCTGCTGTGTCAACTACTATTACAACTACCACGTCAACCACCATCACCACTTCCAATGGCAGAACTGCATCAACAGCAGCAGCACTGAAATAAACCACCATGAACAACGACTCATAAACAAACAACAAGACAACAACAAACCACCCTGGCGACAACAAGCAGCAACAGCAACAACAGTATCAATTGCTATAACGATATCAACAAACACAACAAAAAATTAGGTGAGCAAAGGCACTGGTTTTATGCAGGGCTTTCTCACCTACTTCTAGGGCTAATCGCTGCACACTCCATCACCTGACCACTGGGAAACTTGGTCAGTACTTCTCTGATGTCTGATGACAAACAGTGACAGACAGAAAGGGCTGTCAGAGTCAGATACTAGGCAGTCTCTCCCATCACTGGAAAGCATTCCAACCGTATGCTTGCTCACTGCCGCATCAAAGCTTAATTGCGCTGCAGTGTGCCATCATTGCATGCTCTCACAGGCACCCCGATATACTCCTGGGTGGGGACAAGATTTGCGAGTTAAAACACCTTGCCGAAATATGCAACTCCCGCACACGCGCTAGCTTCGAGCACCGCTACGTACGCTAGCCGCGATAGCGACGGTGGATGAGTGCTTTAACCACTGAAGCAGAGCTCTAACTAAAGAAACAACAAAGTACAAAAAGCATCACAGCAGCAGCAAAAACAACAACAAATCCCAAACATGCACAACAGAACAATAGCACATTAAATGCAACAATGACGATAACAGCAATCACAATATCAGCTTCAGCGAATGATGAAAGGCATCACAGTATCAGCAGTAGCTGAAGTAAAGACAACGTGGACGACAGTGGTGGCAACTACAAAATTCAAAGCAACAACTCAGCTCAGAAACAACCGGATGAAAAAAGAACAGAACGAAACAAAACAAAACAAAACAGCACGAAACAAAACGAAACAAAACAAAACAAAACAAAACAAAACAAAACAAAACAAAACAAAACAAAACTTTGTCACCATTTTCACTGCCAAAACACCACCTTGTTACGACAGGGGGACATGGTTAAATGACACTCACGGCAGACTGGGGTTCAGGCGTAGGTGGGGCTTTATCCCTGCCTTTATCCTTGCCCTTGCCCTTGATAGGGGAATCTTTGGTGATGGGGGGCAGGGGGCTGGCTGGAGGGGGTGGCAAGGGCATCGGTTCTGGTTCGGGGCGCCTCACTACAAGGCAGAAAAAGGGTGGTGGGTGGGTGGGTGATGGGGGACCAGTCATGGGTGGTAGAGAGTAGAGGATGAGCGATGCAGAAACAGGAGGTGCAAGTGTTGATAGAAGACATAGACCATGCCTGTCCTGATTTAAAAAGTAAACGAACTGTTCATGGGGAGATATTCGTTATTTCCTTCTTCCTCCTCCATCTCTTAATCTTCTCCTCCTGATCCTTTGTCTCTTCTTCTCCTCCTCCTTTATCTTGTCTCCTCCTTCTCCTTTAAAATTAATAATAATAATAATAATAATAATAATAATAATAATAATAATAATAATAATAATAATAATAATTTTAAACAAGAAGGGCAAAGCCCATACGACTCACATGCTTGACCTTGACCTTTACATGACCTTGACCTTCAGGTGACCTTCAAGGTCAAGGTCAAACAACTAAACCTACCAATGACATCATACACTAAGAAATGCTTTACACATTTTCCTACCAAAATACATGTGACCTTGACCCAAGGTCAAGGTCATCCAAGGTCATGCAACACAAAGCTGTTAATTCAAGACATAGGAAGCACAATGGTGCTTATTGGCACTTTCTACCATGAGATATGGTCACTGTTAGTGGTTCACTACCCCATTTTGGTCACATTTGATAAGGGTCAAAGTGACCTTGACCTTGATGATATGTGACCAAATGTGTCTCATGATGAACGTATAACATGTGCCCCACATAATTATTAAGTTTGAAATAGTTATCTTCCATAGTTCAGGGTCAAGGTCACTTCAAAATATGTATACAATCCAACTTTGAAGAGCTCCTGTGACCTTGACCTTGAAGCAAGGTCAACCAAACTGGTATCAAAAGATAGGGTTTACTTTGCCCTATATACCAAATATAGATGAGGTATCCAATCTCAAAAACTTCAGAGAAAATTGAGAAAATGTGAAAAATGACTGTTTTTTAGACAACATTTATGGCCCCTGCGACCTTGACCTTGAAGCAAGGACAAGTCACTATGTATGTTTTTTGAGGCCTTTTCATCATACACCATCATGCCACATTTGGTATTGATAGACTTAATAGTCTCTGAGAAAAATCCAACGTTAAAGTTTTAAATGGACGCCCGGACACCCGGACGCCCGGACGCCCGGACGCCCGGACGGACGAAAAGGGTGAGTACATAGACTCACTTTTGCTTCGCATGTGAGTCAAAAAAGCATTTAAAACGCGCATTTCTTGCAAGAACTCAATGCGCGGGCATAGCCACATTTACAGGCAGTTACTCGTCAGTCATTCTACATAGCACAACACTCGTACGACTATCATACCAGGACTTGAAAAAAAAAACATTGGAGGTTACAGAAAAGCAAGACGAAACATATGACTGAGATTTTAAAATGGGCATAGTTCGTGCATCACGTAGGCCAACCGGCAGGGAATTCCAGACACTAGGGGCAATGAAACTGAAACTACGCTCTCAGAAAGACTTGGTACTACGCTTTGGAATTTTCAGAAGCTTTTCACTTGATGAGCGGAGAGAACGGGAAGGGTGATACGTAGGCTACAAAGGGAGGCCGAAAGATATGCCGGAGGTTGAATCAAAATGACGGTGCGCCAAAACAGCAATTTTGCATTGGCAGCGGAAATTAACGGGAAGCCAGTGTAGATGTTTCAGGAGGGGTGTCACATGATCGCGCTTGCCCTTCATAACAATCAGACGTGCTGCACTGTTTTGAACTCGTTGCAGACTGTTTAGCTGTTCTGCCGGAAGACCCGCCAGGACTGAATTGCAGTAATCCAATCGTGACATGATCCTGGCAGTCACTAGCCTAGCACAGGTAGTGTCCGAAACGTATTGACGGATTGATGCAATACGGCGCAGTTCAAGAAAACATGCACGGCATGTACTGCTAATCTGATCGTGCATGGACAAGGTCTGGTCAATGTGAACACCGAGATACCTAACTGAGCTCTTGAATGGTATAGAGCTACCCCATATGACTGTGGACTCACTCCCCACAAGCCCAAGACGTGATGGTGCACCGACAGGTAAAACTTCAGTTTTATCTGTGTTGAGCATCAGTTTATTGTTGTTCATCCATGAAAGTACATCGTCAACACATGTCTCAATATCTGACTGCACAGAAGAAAAATCACCAATATGTGCACTCTTTGACAATTCAGTGTCATCTGCATACTTATGAAAATCACACTCATATCTTGATATTACATCTGAAAGGGGTTGGGAGTACAATGTAAACAAACCATGACCTAAGACAGAACCCTGTGGGACGCCAAAAACAAGAGGGGTTGGGGCTGACATGACGCCGTCAACAATGACAGACTGGGACCGATCATGAATGTAGGACGCAAACCAGTCGAGAACGGTGCCACGGAATCCAAAAGATAGCTCTAAACGCTTCAGGAGGATGACGTGGTCAAGCGTATCGAACGCTGCACTGAGGTCCAACAACGCCATGAGTGACACGTGTTTCTCATCCGCGTTCACAAGCAGACCATCAAGGACACTCAGTACAGCAGTCTCAGTGCTGTGACCCTTCCTGCACGCGGACTGGCATGCGTCCAAAAACTCATTATCTTGTCTCCTCCTCCTCCTCCTTTATCTTGTCTCCTCCCCCTCCTCCTTTATCTTGTCTCCTCCTCCTCCTCCTTTATCTTGTCTCCTCCTCCTCCTCCTTTATCTTGTCTCCTCCTCCTCTTCCTCCTTTATCTTGTCTCCTCCTCCTCTTCCTCCTTTATCTTGTCTCCTCCTCCTCCTCCTCCTAGTCCTCCTGTCTTCATTTCCCTCATTCTTCTTCCTCATCTTTCTCCTCCTTCGACATCTTATTTTTCCTCCTTTTTCGCCATCTTCTTTCTCCTCTTTCTGTTGTTGTTGTTGTTGTTGTTGTTGTTGTTGTTGTTGTTGTTGTTGTTGTTCTTCTTCTTCTCCTCCTCCTCCTCCTCCTCCTCCTCCTCCTCCTCCTCCTCCTCCTTCTTCTTCTTCTTCTTCTTCTTCTTCTTCTTCTTCTTCTTCTTCTTCTTCTTCTTCTTCTTCTTCTTCTTCTTCTTCTTCTTCTTCTCCTCCTTCTCCTTCTCCTTTTCCTTCTTCTCCTTCTCCTCCTCCTCCTCTTCCTCCTCCTCCTCCTCCTCCTCCTCCTCCTTCTTCTTCTTCTTCTTCTTCTTCTTCTTCTTCTTCTTCTTCTTCTTCTTCTTCTTCTTCTTCTTCTCCTTCTCCTTCTCCTTCTCCTTCTCCTTCTCCTTCTTCTCCTCCTCTTTCCTCTCCTCCTCCACCTCCTCCTATTTCTTTTTTCTCTCTTCTTCCTCCTCCTCCTCCTCCTCTACCTCCTCCTCCTCCTCCTCCTCCTCCTCCTCCCCCCTCCTCCTCCTCCTCTCCTCCTCCTCCTCCTCCTCCTCCTCCTCCTCCTATTCCTCCTCCTCCTCCTCCTATTCCTCCTCCTCCTCCTCTCTTCCTCCTCCTCCTCCTCCTCCTCCTCCTCCTCCTCCTCCTCCTCCTCCTCCTCCTCCTCCTCCTCCTCCTCTACTTACGGTCAGGCGCCTCTCCTGTAGATCCATGCGATGAGAGGGCGAAGGTCATGCCGTCCACCAGATTCGCTGTAATGGAGCCAAAGAAGCTGACAGACTTCTTGGGGGGTGTGATGGGCTTGTTGGGGGTCTGGGGCTGGGACCCCTCACCAGGGACGGGAGGGTCTACTTCTCTGGGAGTCAACGCATCCCCTAGGTCCTCCTTCCAACTGGTATCATCTGAAACCAGAGAGATATTACGTGAAGTAAGGTCATAGCAAAGTCATTAGGTCAAAAAAGAGCTGTGGTTAAGGTAACATTGCAACAACACAAAAGGGGTGGGGGTGGGGTGGGGTGGGGAGGGGGAGTCAATAGGTCGGCCTGAACTTCTTTCTTGTTATTTTATATTATAGAAGAGGCCAGATGGAACATTAACCAAGCTTTCTTTCACTGACATTAAAAAAATATATTTCTACAACTGACAGATGAAGTAGCCGAAGCCACAGAAATTTCAAATCAAGCGTGGCGATGCATGCACCATTTGGACATTGCTGGACAAAATCAGAAGCAGGAACCCATCTGATTGGCTGTTTGAGAGAGCGTCCGATGGACATGAAAAAATAGAACGTGTTTCTAATGGGGGAACACTCGACAGAACATTGTTTTGGGGGCTTGCGATCGCGACATTTTCCTGTGAAACAGCATAGTTGCCATAACTTTGCCTAGTTTGAGCACACCCGAAACATTTTTTGCCATTTGCAAGTGCGGGACATTTCCTATGGAAACAGCTTAGCTGCCAGAAATGTGTCCACGTATGAGAAGGCCTTACCTCCGCAAGGGAGGTAAGGTTTTGCAGTCGGTTAATTAGTTCATTAATTGGTTAGTCAGTTCATAACTTTGCCTAGTTTGAGCACACCCGAAACATTTTTTGCCATTTGCAAGTGCGGGACATTTCCTATGGAAACAGCTTAGCTGCCAGAAATGTGTCCACGTATGAGAAGGCCTTACCTCCGCAAGGGAGGTAAGGTTTTGCAGTCGGTTAATTAGTTCATTAATTGGTTAGTCAGTTTGTTCCTTATTCGGCAAAAAAAACTCCACCTCAATCAGTTCAAAACGGACTCTATTGAAATTTGATGAAAGGTTAGGGTTTTACCCAAGAAAAAACCCATTAAAATTTGGAGGTCATTTGTCATCTTCTTTTGGACTTACAACCATAAAGAGACACTTTATTGCCCAGACCGTGAGCCAGCGTGTGCTACAAGCCAGCGAATGCGCTCCACGATCAGTGACTGCTGGTAGGATCTAATTTATCTATCGTTTCCCAGAAATGTTTCCATCGCGACCTTTACCGGCAACCTACCTTCCGTCTTCAGCTTCTCGCTCGGATCCTTGGGGGCGTCCTCTTCGTCTTCCTTCCTCTCAACCGGGTCCAGAATGTGCACCGCAAACACGTGTCCGTCCTTCAGGACGCAGGTCTTGATGCAGGTAGAGCCTGTGATGCAATGGTCAGCCGCTTAATTAAGTATCTGCTCACAAGGAAATGGATGCAAAGCTTCTGCGTACATATATTCCTGGTCACGCTGCTTCGCTGGATTTTCTTTTTAGAACCGAAATAGTCTCACAGGGAGTCATTACGAAAAGTGCAGGTAAGGTAGAGCTAGGTGCTGTCTTGTACTTTGCCACTTTTCATCCATTGGTGTACATGTATGCTCAAGGCGCACGCTTCGTTCCCCCACTGGTTATCGGGCTTCCCTCACCGTCACCCTCACAACATCTCAAATCGCTGGGGAGCATACAACAGGCTGAGGATGAACGCACCAGGATAACTTTAATACAACTTTTTTTTCCAGCTCTGCCCTCACAGATGGGGAGAAGAAATGTGAATGTAGCATCTTGCTCAAGGATTCTGCACAACGTCAAACGCCGCGAGCTTGCACAAGCTTGAATTCAGAGACTGCAGGTCAAGCGCGCTTGACCACTGGGCAGCAGAGACCCCCACCATCTAGACATAAGAATCCAGCATGACAGAAAATTGCAGGTGCAGAGGCATCCGATCAGCCAAACGACTACACGACAAGGAACATAATATCGTATATTACGACCAGATATCAGTAGGGCCTATCTTGTAACGTGTCTACAAATGTCAACGTTCAAAGGACATCCTTCACCAACTGTCAACAAGTAATGAAACGGATTAGAACAAGGTCACAAATTTTCCCCAGACTTAAATCTCTAATTTATCAGTGAGGCAAACAGGCGTTAACATTTCATCATATACTTTGTACATTACGAAGACGGTCTAAACGAGAGACGTACACGTGGAAACTAGAGCAGGCACTAAATTACATCTACGTTTCACTCATATTTGTCCCTCTTGATCCCAAAAATTGTGTACACCACAGCAGGCCTTGCCAGATGAGAAACACCCACCTTGAACGTAGTCAATGCGCTCGGTGCGAATTTGACCTCCGTCGCTGGGGAAGAGTGTGGTAGTGATTCCCGACACGTGGATCATTTGGTTGGCCATGTCGTACCCAGAAAACTGCAACAATAAGTATGGATGGATGTATGCAAGTCAAGAACATTGCAGCACAGGTAGCTAAACGCCCGCCCAGTCGTTTTCACATAATACCCATTCTTCGTGACCTGCAATGGCTGCCCATTCACCATCAAATCAAGAACTATGCATAGTGCCATGAGTACAACTGTATCAGTGGAGCAGCCCCCTATCTGGCTGAACTCCTCAGAAGTTATGTGCCTGGGAGAGATCTCAGATCGTCGTCACGTGCACTTCTCCAAATTCCACGATGCAACACCAAGAAGTCTGGAGAGAGAGCATTTTCAAAGGCAGGACCAAAACTGTGGAATGATCTTCCAAAGAAGCTCCAAAATTATCATCGCTTCAGACACTGAAATCCTGCCTGAAGACTTAGCTATTTCAATTTTGACTGTGTCGAGCGCCTTGAGCATGCCCATGGGCGTGAGATTGGCGCTATAGAAGAACCAATACATACAAGCAACAATAAGTGTCAAGTGGACCACGCAGTGTCACCTCTCTAGCAGGTGCACAACTCGGTGAAAATCACGACGGAAGAAAACACGAACACGAACAAAACAAATCAATAACAACAAAAGTAAATTTCTCATGCAATGAGTTGTAAAGAGGGCATATTCAACATCAAAGCAGATGGCGGCTTCCTGGGAAATGTGACTCGTTTATGTGAAAACTGTAAACCGAAATTTATATGGCCAGTACCTAGAAATGTTCATCAGACTTACAATTATAATCATCATCATCATCATCATCATCATGATCATGACCTTCATCATCATCATCATCATCATGATCATGACCTTCATCATCATCATCATCATCATCACCATCATCATCATCATCATCATCATCATCACCATCACCACCACCACCACCACCACCACCACCACTATCACCATCACCACCACCACCTCCACCATCACCGCTATTGTCGTCGTTCATCATCATCATCGTCGTCATTGTCGTCGTCGTCGTCGTCATCATCATCATCATCATCATCATCATCATCATCATCATCATCATCATCATCATCATCATCATCATCATCATCATCATCATCATCATCATCATCACCATCACCATCGTCGTCATCGTCGCCGATATCTTCATTGTCGTCATCTCCATATTCTTCCTACCTCTCTCCTCCACATCATCATTCCAACCAGCGTCCGTGCCGACGGGAAGGCTGCCCCGCTCCACCTACCGGCCAGTACTTTTCATCGACAGGGGGCATAACGACTTCTTGGTCAGCAACGTCGGTCTCCTTTGACAGGGGTGATTTGTTGCTGGCCGGCGATCCTGAGAGATCCTTTCGACTTCTCTGTGTGTCCTCTTTGTCCTTATCTTTGTCCTCTTTGTCATGGTTCTTGTCCTGCAGAGGAAGGAGACCCAGTGTGGTCAGCACAGTCCAGGGTCAAAGTGAGACATACGGCCGGAGCAGCTTTCAGTAAGAACCCCTGGCTGCAGGGCTTTCGGGACCTGCTCCAGTAACACATCCAGGGGTGGCCCCATCCAGCCAAAGAGGCAACTGGGAGGCATTGAGGAATGGGTTGAATCATTCAGACCCAATCATGCGTTCAATCCATGTAAGTGCCATAATGTTGAAACCCTTGCGGGATAACGAGAAAAGCATAGAAAAGTAAGGATTTCCTTAATAGTATTGCTACTGAACCTGCTGTCTCTGGTGCTGCTACTGCTAGTACTGCTGCTGCTGCTATTATAGCTGGTCCTGCTGCTAGTACTACTGCTGCTGCTAGTACTACTGCTGCTGCTACTATAGCTGCTGCTGCTGCTGCTGCTGCTAGTACTGCTGCTGCTGCTACTACAGCTGCTGTAGCTAGTGCTGCTGCTGCAGTCGCCGCCTAGAGCATGCTGGGCGGAACTCATACATTATGTGCTACCAAAGGTTAAACAAGAAGGGCAAAGCCCACACGACTCACATGCTGAGAGGTTGTGAAAAATTGCAGTTTTTTATACAACATTTACGGCCCCTGCGACCTTGACCTTGAAGCAAAGTCAAGTCACTATGTATGTTTTTTGACGCCTTGTCATAATACACCATCATGCCAAATTGGGTGTTGATAGACTTAATAGTCTCCAAGAAAAATCCAACGTTAAAGTTTTTTTTACGGACGACAGGACGCCCGGACGCATGGACGCCTGGACGGATGACATGAGTAACCTAGTATGAAAGTATAACATGTGTACTACAATGTTATGAAGTTTGGAAGTGTTATCTTCCATAGTTCAGGGTCAAGGTCACTTCAAAATATGTATACAATCCAACTTTAAAGAGCTCCTGTGACCTTGACCTTGAAGCAAGGTCAATCACACTGGTATCAAAGATTATAGGTTACACAAAGATAGTTCATGAGCTCATTCTCGTGAGGGTCGAAACACGTTGCGTTGCGCCCCAAGCGGCTAGCACCAAAGATTATAGGTTACCTATAATCTTTGCTAGCACTATGGGAAATGCCTATAGTCCGTTTCAACATTGCACTGTATTTAGTCACATGATTATAGGATTTAGTGGAGACTTGCACAAAAATGGCCTAGCAACAGATGTGCGATGGACCTAATTCTAAAATTTCCGATAACGTCATCAACTACCAAGGTTGAAGAACGAGTGACGTCACTATTTGACCGATTTGAAGAATAATAATTTTTAACACAGAGAGAACAGGGTCACCAAACGTTGCAATCACGTCAACCCGTGCACATGTGGTTCTGCGAGTGACCTGCATTTAGATTGTTAAAAAGTAGGAGCTTTCAATACCTTTTGATGCATTCAACATACAGCTTTGATAAATTAATGCTGTTCATGGTTTACATTTTCTTTGGATGGGGTTTCTAGTGTCCCCAAATTCAGCTTTTTCTGCGCGAAGCGAGACTATGTCCACCATTTTAAATGTGCAATGTTGAAACGGACTATAGGCATCTCCCATAGTGCTAGCCGCTTGGAACGCTGCAATTTTAGCTGCTTGTAACTTCAAAGAGCAAAAGCTCGGCATGAACTATCTTTGTGTAACCTATAATCTTTGCTGGTATCAAAAGATAGGGATTACTTTGCCCTATATACCATATATAGGTGAGGTATCCAATCTCAAAAACTTTAGAGAAAATTGGGAAAATGTGAAAAATGGCTGGTTTTTAGACATTTACGGTCCCTGCGACCTTGACCTTGAAGCAAGGTCAAGTCACTATGTATATTTTTTGACGTCTTGTCATCATACACCATCATGCCAAATTGGGTGTTGATAGACTTAACAGTCTCCAATGTTAAAGTTTTTAACGGACGACCGGACGCCCGGACGCCTGGATGGACGAAACAGGTGAGTACATAGACTCACAGTCAAAAATCCCGAAGGAAAATCGGAAACTTGCAATGGGGTGACACCAACAATGACGATCACTGTGAAAACTGTGCAGTCTCATCTTTTCGCCAACACATGCAGACGTGAGCCACGAGGAGACAACTCCTCTTTCCATTCCAGTATCACTGTACGGTGTTCCTTTGAACGATTACAGCGATTATCGCCGAGCGCGTGTCTTATTCTGTATAGGTTATAACATATCAGTTTTGACTACTGCAGCTAGAGCAAGCAAGAGCTGAGCGCACCTTTCGGGGGGATTTCCGAGCCTCCTTTTTCTGCCGATCCTTTTCCTCTTCCTCCGCCTGAAGTCGCTCCAGTTCCTCTCTCTGGGCCTTGAGGGACCCTGCCCGAATGTAGGGGTTGCTGGGGCTTGGTGAGACGTTGGCGCTGCTGCTCCTTGATCCCCTAGCTTTGGGACTCTTTGAGCGTGCTGTCAACACACACCATGAATGAATAAATGGATGAATGAATACATGAGTGAGTGAATGAATGGATGAATGGATGGATGGATGGATGGATGGATGGATGAATGAATGAATGAATGAATGAATGAATGAATGAATGAATGAATGAATGAATGAATGAATGGATGGATGGATGGATGGATGGATGGATGGATGGATGGATGAATGAATGAATGAATGACTGAATGAATGAATGAATGAATGAATGAATGAATGAATGAATGAATGAATGAATGAGTGAATGAATGAATAAATGAATGAATGAATGGATGGATGGATGAATGAATGGATGAATGAATGACTGAATGAATGAATGAATGAATGAATGAATGAGTGAATGAATGAATGAATGAATGGATGGATGGATGGATGAATGAATGGATGAATGAGTGAATGAATAAATGGATGGATGCATGAATGAATGAATGGATGAATGAATGAATGGATGGATGGATGGATGGATGAATGGATAGATGATAAATGAATGAATGGATGAATGAGTGAATGAATGAATGAATGGATGGATGGATGGATAGATCAATGAATGAATGAATGAATGAATGGATGAATTAGTGAATGAATGAATGAATGAATGGATGGGTTGATGGATAAATGAATGAATGGTTAGATGGACGGATGGATGAATGAATGAATAAATGAATGAATGGATGGATGGATGAAATAATAAATGAATGAGTGAGTGAATGAATGAATGAATTGATTATATTGGATGAATGGATGAATAAATGAATGAATGATAAATAGATGAATGAATGAATGGTAATTGGATGGATGGAAGGATGAAGAGAATGAATAGCCGAATGGATGCATGAATGGATGATACGGAATGACGTTTTACGGCCTATTAGCCTTAGTTGTTTACAGAAGGCCATTGACAACAGAGAAACTGGAGATGGTCAGAGAGATTCAGGTCTCAATTTCTCCAGTTAATTCTCCTCCATGAATTGCATAGGGAGATGTGGTGGGGCTAGTCCTACCCCCAACCCATAGGGGGTCAACACACACACAGGAAACATTAAGTCAGACGCAAAAATCACCTGATTTTTAACAGTTGATTGCATGAATGTACGTGCTCCAAAGCAACATAACAAAGAAATAATTCATGCAACGAATTGTACATTAGTTGGGACAACATCTAACCGTGGGTTATCTAAATGCTGCCTCCACGATGATATTGACGTGGAGATGAATGGAAGGATCTTTGTAAATCCCTTTCTTCAGAATCGTGAAAATGTGTATGCGACAGACATGGACGGAAAGTCAATCTTACATAGGCGATTTTTCCAGTCTAAAACTGCTGTCTCCAACCGACAACTACTTGTGAGTACAGTGACAGGTACGAAGTAATGCTGGCCTCGAGTGACTTGATGGGCACCCTGTTTCGTCCAAGTGGACTTTGACTGAAATGCACTGACAGCTGCTTGTGAATAGTTTGCTAGCATCCCCTCAGTCATTCGATGTCGACCCTCCAGCCGGCATACTGAAGACGTTTTAGCAGTACCATTTTCTAGCCACTGAGCCGATAGCTTTTCTTTGTATGCTAGCTACAGACCAAATTTTTTTAGCGATAAAGACTTCTGCACAAGATAGTCAGTTTTTTTTCTTCTCCGGAGGCATTAGACTGCACGATGTCATTACAACCAGATGTTATCACTTAACATTCTCATTATCTGCTCGTGTGCTGGCTTCATACATATCTACTTCTAGGGTGAACAATCTTTATCTGAAGCTGATGTCCCATGCATCACAGCTGTTTGTAGTACTATAGGCAGATCATTTACAGGGTGATTTTTCCCCCAACTATCTAGTCTGAAGTAGCCATCGAGAAGTGCAGTACGACAATGACTTCTCTTCATGACTCGTCCACTAACTGGGTGACATGCAAGTCAACTTGTGCAATGTAGTAGTTAATAACAGAGTGACTTTTTATAGGTAAAAATTCAAATGGGGATAGCTGTGCACAAAATAACCATTTTAATGATATGTCTGCTTCCACGGTGACTTTTCGGGTGACATGTCAAGTGGGGACAAGTGAAATTAGGGTGGACACTTACAGGTTGACATGTGAGATGGGGGTGGACACTTACAGGGTGACAAGTGGGATGGGGTGGACACTTACAGGGTGACAAGTGAGATAGGGGTGGGACACTTACAGGGTGACAAGTGAGATGGGGGTGGACACTTACAGGGTGACAAGTGGGATGGGGTGGACACTTACAGGGTGACAAGTGAGATAGGGGTGGACACTTACAGGATAACAAGTGAGATGGGGGTGGGACACTTACAGGGTGACAAGTGAGATGGGGGTGGACACTTACAGGGTGACAAGTGGGATGGGGTGGACACTTACAGGGTGACAAGTGAGATGGGGGTGGACACTTACAGGGTGACAAGTGAGATGGGGGTGGGACACTTACAGGGTGACAAGTGAGATGGGGGTGGACACTTACAGGGTGACAAGTGAGATGGGGGTGGACACTTACAGGGTGACAAGTGAGATGGGGGTGGACACTTACAGGGTGACAAGTGAGATGGGGGTGGACACTTACAGGGTGACAAGTGGGATGGGGTGGACACTTACAGGGTGACAAGTGAGATAGGGGTGGACACTTACAGGATAACAAGTGAGATGGGGGAGGGACACTTACAGGGTGACAAGTGAGATGGGGGTGGACACTTACAGGTTGACAAGTGAGATGGGGTGGACACTTACAGGGTGACAAGTGAGATGGGGTGGACACTTACAAGGTGACAAGTGAGACGGGGGTGGACACTTACAGGGTGACAAGTGAGATGGGGGAGGGACACTTACAGGGTGACAAGTGTGATGGGGGTGGACACTTACAGGGTGACAAGTGAGATGGGGGTGGACACTTACAGGGTGACAAGTGAGATGGGGGTGGACACTTACAGGGTGACAAGTGGGATGGGGTGGACACTTACAGGGTGACAAGTGAGATGGGGTGGACACTTACAAGGTGACAAGTGAGACGGGGGTGGACACTTACAGGGTGACAAGTGAGATCGGGGGAGGGACACTTACAGGGTGACAAGTGAGATGGGGGTGGACACTTACAGGGTGACAAGTGGGATGGGGTGGACACTTACAGGGTGACAAGTGAGTTGGGGGTGGACACTTACAGGGTGACAAGTGAGTTGGGGGTGGACACTTACAGGGGACAAGTGAGATGGGGGAGGGACACTTACAGGGTGACAAGTGAGATTGGGGTGGACACTTACAGGGTGACAAGTGAGTTGGGGGTGGACACTTACAGGGGACAAGTGAGATGGGGGAGGGACACTTACAGGGTGACAAGTGAGATGGGGGTGGACACTTACAGGGGACAAGTGAGATGGGGGTGGACACTTACAGGGTGACAAGTGAGATGGGGGTGGACACTTACAGGGTTACAAGTGAGATGGGGGTGGACACTTACAGGGTGACAAGTGAGACGGGTGTGGACACTTACAGGGTGACTTTTTGGGTGACTTTCCCCAGTCCTTTTGAGGGCCCTTGACTGCTGCTTTCGCCACCGCCTCTTCGTCCTCGCGCATTTTGCGCACTTCGTCTGAGAGAAGCTTGGCTTGGTACTCAGCCTCCTTCTCCTTGAGCCAGTCAGCAATAGACTCGGCCACGTTTTCCAAGTAGTTCCTGCAGCATCAGCAGATTCGTGAATATTGAAAGATGAAGCGATAGAGCAGGAGGAATCCTGTTAAGAAAGCACTTCGTGAGGCAGATGAGGGAATCCAAAATGCACTTGTCATCTAATACGATTTTGATAGATGAAGCATTCATTGTATTCTTAAGGTCATTGACTCTAAATTCAACAGATCATCATCATCATCATCATCATCGTCGTCATCATCATCATCATCATCATCATCATCATCATCATCATCATCATCATCATCATCATCATCATCATCATCATCATCATCATCATCATCATCATCATCATCATCATCATCATCATCATCATCATTATTATTATTATTATTATTATTATTATTATTATGTTTTAAACAATGAACAGCAAGGCAGATGTTTTATTAGGTATATCTTGCGGCCTTGTTCCATGCGCAGAATTTCAAGATTTACATTAGAAATATAAAATTTTATGTAAAAAGCATGCTCAGATGACGTTTCAGACATCACTAAATATTCATGCAGAGCTCAAAAAGGTT
>JAWQFJ010002419.1:60000-90000 GCA_034096865.1 Theodoxus fluviatilis
ATGCACTCATTAGATCGTAAACAGCAACAAAATCAACGGTTCTTCGTGAAATGAAATAAACCAATCAAAAATAAAATAAGCAATGATAAACAAATAGACAAAAAAACATAATCAAATCCTGTCGTCGTTTGGTTACAGATCACATCAGGTCTGCAAAATCTCTTATAAAAGCCATCAGCGTCTCAGCAAGTCTATGAGTCAGCGGATGACTGGCCACGACACAATCACAGCCAGCAGCATCTCATCAAAAAGTAAAACACCCAGCAAAGTCCAAACACGGGATGTTGCAGAACCTTTCAGTGAAACAAACAGTCAATCCAAATGAAGGACAGAAGTGCACAAAAGTAAACGGTGTGGACCAAACAAAAGTTTAATGAAAAAAAACCACGTCATTGTTCGACGACAAATACCTATTGACTGTCTCCTATCATTGCCACGATCACCCACCGAAGTTTCATTAGACGCTGTTGCTGCTGCAAGAAAATTGAATCATCAAGTTGCCATTTGCTATGGTCAACAAAGACAAAAACCACCCGACAAGACACAAACACTTCAAAGCCCTTCGCTGGACATGCAGCATCAGGCAAACTCTGCGAGGGATCTTGAAGATCCATTCGCTGAAGCAAATAAAAAAGCGAACGTGTAAGCAATGCAAACCCAGTGGGCGTGAAAAAGGAAACTCGCTGCCAATGGTCAACATCAAATACCTATGGACTGCCTGTCATCGGCGCCGCAACCAGATATGGCTAGTTCATAACGTTCTGCAAGAAATGTGAATTCTCAAACAGCCCGTTTCATCATGCAGAAAAACTGGATCATCGAACAGTCCATCCAATAAATGATCCACAACATCTACAAGCATCAGGAAAGACACAATCATTTCAACCCTAATTATTTGTCTCTTTCCCCCCTTCTACTTGAAGCATCAGGGAAACTATGCAGCGTCCCAGTGGTCACGTAGTCAAGCAGTGTCTCCTCCTCCTCCTCCTCCTCCTCCTCCTCCTCTTCGACAGTAGAGTCAAATCCACTTTCATTCAAAATCATCTCTGAAGCTAGTATTTTCTTACGGCATGAATATGCAAAGGCATGAGTCTTACCAGAGGTCCTTCGAACACGGCTCTCAGGCGTACCCACGATGGATCCTGCGCGAAGGATGCCTTTCTTGCTGCCACTTACGAAGGAGGGACTTGTAGGAGTATGACTGGATGAGTGAGGGAGCAGCAGGTCGCTGTCGCGATCCGAAAGTGAGGGAGTCACAGCTCCTGGAACAGACGCCAGACACGTTCGATGATACATTCGGCAGTGGTTTGAGAAACTGACTTTGGGCCCTGCAGGGACTTGGCGGAACAAAGAACGCACGAAAAAGCTTGCTCGGATGTTTCCTGCAAACATGGACTGTGTCGACAGTGTGGTTGGCGAATATGATATTTATTTATTTATTTGTTTGTTTGTTTTTTGTTTGTTTGTTTGTGTTTGTGTGTGTTTGTGTTGTGTTGTGTTGGGTTGGGTTGGGTTGGTTGGTTGGTTGGTTGGTTGGTTGGTTGGTTGGTTGATTGGTGGTTGGTTATTTATTTATTTATGTATGTATTTATTTACGTATTTATTTATGTATTTATTTATTTATTTAGTTATTTATTTATCTAATCTATCTATCTATCTATCTATCTATCTATCTATCTATCTATCTATCTATCTATCTATCTATCTATCGATCTAATTTATTTATTAATTAATTAATTAATTTATTTATTTATATATTTATTTACTTATTTATTTATTTATTTATTTATTTAATTTATTTATTATGAACCGCCCTAAAAAGAAATGGCACATCCCTATAGGCTGCTACCGTATAGTTACATACTGTGTGTTAAAACCCTGTGTGTGAGTAAATGAGTATGCATGTACATGTATAAGGTGGACATGAATGATGCACCGTCCCCTCTGTGTGACTGTGTGCGCGTTCGGTCAACGTCTATGATGTGCCAAAAAAAGAAAAGAAGACAAAATTGAATTTAAAGAAGCTTCCTAACCACCATGTTGGCTATCGACATGTAGATCACCAGCTCCAGGCAGCTCCATATCCAGTAGTCTCCCCTCCTGCTTGAGTGCTAAGGCAGCTTGTTATGGTCTCAAATCCCGTTTTTATTTCTCTGTGTTGGGTTTGGTAAACTGCCTACCCTGTGATATGTTTTCTGTGTGAACTAATGAAGCACCATACCACTACCATTATGAATTGTGTGTTTATGCATGTTTTAAGTAAGGAATACTTAAGGATATAGAAGCCAGCCAGACCTCAACTAAATGTAGTTTATTAAGCAACCAGCCATGCCTTTAGAATATTACTGTGTTGGTGGAAGGAGTGAACAGTTTTCAAGTTGGGCGCCAAACTTGTGCTGACGTGAGACTTTGAGTGGGACAAACATGCGCCAATTTTCTCTACTTTTCTTTTGGCCCAGAGTAAGAGAACTTTGAAGACATTAAGCGGTAAGAAGTTGTCGAGTCAGCAGGCGCCAAACATCCCCTTCTTCCCATTGGTGAATTTCTGAGACTTTCAATGGAGACGTGGAAGAAGATATAAATATAGGCAGCAGCCTGCTAGCAGGACTGGCGTGTTTGCCCTTCTCCCCGGGAGCACTGAAAGAATACGACATGGTATCAATTAAGGCCAGTCTGACCTAGGGGCAAGGGCAGGGAATGGCGTCCCTCCCCACCCCCCTACAACACCGCCTCCAGCCCCCCTGGATGGAGGAGATGAAGCTGCGCTCGCCGACAAGCTGCAACCAAGCGGAGATGACCGTCTCGTGACCCCGCCACCAGACTGGCCTTTTGTTCCGTAGACGCAGCTGCTTGAAGAAAGCGGAAACAGCGGATTTATGGGCCTATAGAACGCTTTGCATCATTCCGCTTTGTGGCAGCGACAACAAGATGGCGGACAAAATGCCGCCACCACCACTTCGTGCAATTACTTTGATGGAAATTTTCGACGACGACGACTTGACTGCAGTACTACAAGCTACAGCAGCGTCAACGTTCATATCCTTGTATGCACTGCAGCTTTTTAATCCTTGAAAAATGATCCCAGCGCACAACACTTGAACAAGTTCCTCCAATCATCGGGGTATAAGAAGAAGAAGACAGCGCACGGTCACGTGACGGTGACATGCAGTGAACATTGCAAGTATTCTTCCCCAAAACATGCAAACTACGATCAAGTTCATAAGCAATTTGAACATAAAATAAAAATGTAATCTCCCTTCACACTTTCCGCCCCGTATAAGATATAATTTATCATGCGTCAGCTCACAATTGATGTACTTGTCTTCACCGAAACGATAACGTCCAATAGTGGCCGCCATTTTGCTGACAGTCTTGGCATTCAATTTTTACAGCTACGCAGCGCTGCCAGCGCTTTTTCCCAGCGACGCGCAGCAGAGGGTTTCACAGAAGCAGCGCTGACAGCTGCTTACAGCGGCTGAGCTTACGGAACACGCTGTGGATGAGAGGAGACATGAGGCCAATTCAACCTCCCCTCTGCAGGACCCGCCAATGCCTCCATCGACACCCCCTCCACCCTCCAAGACAACCCCCTTGTGGAGCAGCCATGGGGTCAACTGCCCTGACCTCCTTTGCCAGGGCAACTACAGCGTCAACTGCCCTGACCCCCTTCAGCACAGACAACCACAGGGTCACGCCGCCCTGACACCTTTCATCATTCCTCCACAGAACGGACTCAGTGAACTCAGATAAGTTTTTACCATGATACTATAGAAAAGGCTGGCTGGCTAAAAGAACTAGAATTGAACACAGAAGTTTTTATTATTATTCATGCACGTTGATTTACTGATCATTGTTCTATCACTTCAAGTGTTATTAAAGTCATTTTTGTATTTGACCTCTGCATCCATCTTCTCTGTTGCCTTGTCCAGTCTTGACAGCGAGAAAGGTGAATGAATATTGCATGCAGCAGTGCGTTTACCCCTAGACATCTTCTTCATTAAGAATAATCAGAGCACAGGCATGTAATACAGCTACTCTACCTCTACTCGCCTATTGAAACCCTGTCTTTCGACAGGAGGATTTAGGCTAGCAAACTTTGCCGTTTGTTTATGTGCGAGGCGCTGTGCCGTGGTTTGATCCCTGGGACGGGAGAAATCTGGATGGTTTGTTAGTTAATAATTATTTTATTAAGTAATCTGTTTATTCACTGGTCAATTTCAGAGCATTCATTTTGTAAGAAAACAGTCTGGTGTACTTATATAATATGGAAAATAGTGTTACGGTCTGGGCAGAACGTAACGATGCACACGCAATGTTGCTTTCATTGCCCAGGAAAGCGAAAGATGGTAGACTCGAGTCGGCAGTCATCCTTGCACAAGTCTTTTCGTTTTAAGACACAATGGCTCATGAAAACTCGACGGCGACGACAACACAGCAAATATGACAACCGTAGCGATGATGACGAATACTAAAACATCGACGACGATAACGCGGACTATGATGACTAAGAAATCAACAACTTGCATCAAAGTCACAATGAGAATATTAAGACCAAGAATACCCAACACGTGCAGATAAATGGAAAGGTCAGTCTGAATTTATCACCATATATTTTATCCTTTTGAAACATAACAAATGTTGAGAGAGAGAGAGAGAGAGAGAGAGAGAGAGAGAGAGAGAGAGAGAGAGAGAGAGAGAGAGAGAGAGAGAGAGAGAGAGAGAGAGAGAGAGAGAGAGAGAGAGAGAGAGAGAGAGAGAGAGAGAGAGAGAGAGAGAGAGAGAGAGAGAGAGAGAGAGAGAGAGAGAGAGAGAGAGAGAGAGAGAGAGAGAGAGACAGAGAGAGAGAGAGACTTTTTTCAACCGCAACATCTTTCAGTTTGACAAAAACAAACGTAATAAAAGCATACGTGTCAAAGTCATGGATGCAAATATCACAGAGGCATTAAAGATGAAGCCATTAATGGCAAACATATCCCTACAAACATAATGATAATGAAACTAAAACACCAAAACGCCAATAGTAAGTGTTGCTCACCAAAATTTTGTATATGGTCAATTTTCCCTGAATGTACCAAAGAATACACATAATCAGCACAGTGAGGAGAATTTGTTTTGTTTTTTCAATTAACAAGTTAAAGACATGTTGATATATCAATGCATATGATGATAATACTGTTGCAGCTTTTCATTTCACGTTGTGAATTATTGTCCCATCATGCATGCATCTCAATCTCTTTTTATTTTTCTGTTGTTTGTCTGCTAAGCATAGTACACATGCATCATCAAGGTTGGTCTCTCTCTCTCTCTCTCTCTCTCTCTCTCTCTCTCTCTCTCTCTCTCTCTCTCTCTCTCTCTCTCTCTCTCTCTCTCTCTCTCTTTCTCTCTCTAAAGTCATGATAATCATTTGTCAAAAAAGTAAGTTTGTCAACACACAAAAACAGAAATAAAAGTTCATTAACAACTTTAAGTATTCCTTTAAGGGTTTTTTTGCGTTTAAAACATCACAAAAGAACCGGCATACTTACACCGCGCTATAGCTGTGTTCCGTGCCCTGATTTCTAGATTCATGAAGATACAAAATCCAAAGAATGAATGCAAGATAGGAAGTATGCAGTTTACGTAACTCGACATCCATAACGAGTAAAATCGAGTGTATGCATTCCTTGTACCATTGAAACTGAACGAGACGATGATGAAAGCAACTTTCCGTTATAAAACTGACTATATGGCACTGACATCTTGTGCGCGCTAAGGGGCAAGACAGTGGACGTTACATGTGCGTCACCTGTAACTTCATTAGCATAGCAAACTGAGCATATTGAAACTCTGAGTTCAGATAAATGAAAATAGTATTATCTTTTTCCAGCACTGAAAAAAAAATCAAACAGAGGCTCAAAGGGTAGAAAAACCAGACAAATCACAATTACAGGAGAGTTTGAACAACACACATCTCTACACCACCAAATCACAACTGGATTCTGGCCATACGAAATAATGTTTCTACTTTTTCAAAAAGCTGGCGATGAAGAACAGATCAGAAGTCTAAAAATTTATTTTAAAAAAAGCAAAGAAAATGAAATATTCTCATAAAAGGAGCTGAGTAGATTTTGTATGGTTGGTCTAGATGTGTTAACTACACCAACTCAAATTATCTGAGTCAATGCGTACACCTTGGGACAGGTCTGTTCGGGAACTACACATCGATCTGATGCAGACACAGCTATTATTCAACATAACTATGTAAATGTTACGATAAAAGTATGACAACGAGGCATAAACAAAACAAACAAAGGAAGAAACTCCAATCCAGAAACAGAACTTGAATCCCCAAAGATTTCTCCTTCAGAAAAGAGCGAAAACCAATTCGCATGAAATTGGAAAGCAACCAGAACTGTAATACACCAACTAACAAGAAGGGCAAAGCCCATACGACTCACATGCTTGACCTTGACCTTTACATGACCTTGACCTTTAGGTGACCTTCAAGGTCAAGGTCAAACAACTAAACCTACCAATGACATAATACACTAAGAAATGCTTTACACATTTTTCCTACCAAAATACATGTGACCTTGACCAAAGGTCAAGGTCATCCAAGGTCATGCAACACAAAGCTGTTAATTCAAGACATAGGAAGCACAACGGTGATTATTGGCACTTTCTACCATGAGATATGGTCACTTTAGTGCTTCACTACCCCATTTTGGTCACATTTCATAAGGGTCAAAGTGACCTTGACCTTGTTGATATGTGACCAAATGTGTCTCATGATGAAAGTATAACATGTGCCCCACATAATTATTAAGTTTGAAACAGTTATCTTCCATAGTTCAGGGTCAGGGTCACTTCAAAATATGTATACAATCCAACTTTGAAGAGCTCCTGTGACCTTGAACTTGAAGCAAGGTCAACCAAACTGGTATCAAAAGATAGGGCTTACTTTGCCCTATATACCATATATAGGTCAGGTATCCAATCTAAAAAACGTCAGAAAAATTTGAGAAAATGTGAAAAATGACTGTTTTTTAGACAACATTTATGGCCCCTGACACCTTGACCTTGAAGCAAGGTTAAGTCACTATGTATGTTTTTTGAGGACTTGTCATCATACACCATCATGCCACATTTGGTATTGATAGACTTAATAGTCTCCAAGAAATATCCAACGTTAAAGTTTTCGGACGCCCGGACCGGACGCCCGGACGCCCAGACGCCCGGACGGACGAAAAGGGTGAGTACATAGACTCACTTTTGCTTTGCATGTGAGTCAAAAATAAAGAGGAACTTGCTTCCATAAGATTAAAAACTCAAATTGAAGCCAACAAGAAGCAGATCGGGGGGAGAAATGTTCAGTCCCAACAAAATGCCTGACGGCCAGCTGCCTGGAGATACCTCGGTGGTGCAGGACGCACTTGACCTGCATGCGAAAGTTGTTGAGCAGCTTTGGACTGAGGTACTGAAAGTAATGGGTCTTGTCCGTGTGCACATTGGCCATGAGCTTCCTGAGGTCGAACGTTGATCCCACGCGGTGGGGTGGTGGGCGACATAGAGAGAAAGCGTGCCTGAGGGCAGCGCGCTTGGCCTGGCTGGCTATGGAGGAGTCATGGACAAGGTACAGTGGTGGTAGTGGTGAAGGAGTAGTAGTAATGATGATGAAGATGACGACGACAATGATGATGTCGACAACAAGGTGATTGCAATGACGACGACGACGATGACAACGACGACGATGACAACGACGACGACGAGTTTGATGATGATGATGATGATGATGATGATGATGATGATGATGATGATGATGATGATGATGATGATGATGATGATGACGATGACGATGATAATGATGACGACGACGACGATGATGATGATGATGATGATGGTGATGTTGGTGAAAAGGTATCTTAAAAAAGATACCACCCCCCACAAATGTCACGCTTGTTCTGTTCCATATTGTGGTCACTCAAAGCAAAAACTAATACACCTTGTCTTTTAAATTTGAATATACATTCTTTATAAAAGCACTAACTAAAATGTTCTTATGATGCAACACTACTGAATTCATGTATGTTCAGTATACAATAAACATTTAGTTGCTCTACTAATTCATACGGCAATTTCCACTTGGTTTTGTAGGCAAGGAAGAAAAGCTTACTTCAGTTGTACATGTCATTGGGACTAGCTCTTTTCCATTTAACTTCTCCAAACATCGGTGAAAACACCCACTGTACATACTCTACACCACCTTCTGTCAACCAGTTCCTGTGCTAGTGCCTTCATACTAATAACATTTTACACATTAAAACCAATAAAAGCTAGATTTTTCATCAGTCTTCGAAAAAATAATAAAACAAATCAGAGTAAAGAAACACTTACAAGAAGAGAAAAAAGTTGTTGTCAAAAAGAATTATTCACAGAATATTTATATAATGGAAACAAAATAGGTCAAGAAAATGTACAAGAAATGAGTAAAAATAAACATGGGAAGCCAGTGAACACGGAATAGTTGTAGAACTGACTGTTGGGATCATCGCCGTGCATGAGGCAATGCAGCATCAGTTCTGCGAAAATGAAAATCAATACAAAATACACTTAGACAATGCCAGAGGATTCTACTAAATCAAGCAGCTCTTCTCACTTAGCATAAAAGTATGTAAAAAGTTCTTTTTTGTAGAGTTAATCCACTTTCTTCGCCACATCCATTCAATGAAGCTCATGATAAGTTCTTCATACTTCATGTGCTGTAAAGACACCTCCCTCCCTCATCTGAGCGATACGGGGATACCTAGTCTGTTAGGATCTATGACTCATATTCCAAATCCGCAAGAAGAAGATTTCAGTTTATTGGGGACATCTACCCCATTAGGATCTAAGACCCGTTTTCCTAATCCGCAAGGAGATTATATCAATCCAACGGGGACACCTAGCCTGTTAAGATCTAAGACTCGTTTTCCTAATCCGCAAGGAGATTATATCAATCCAATGGGGACACCTAGCCTGTTAAGATCTAAGACCCGTTTTCCTAATCCGCAAGGAGATTATATCAATCCAATGGGGACACCTAGCCTGTTAGGATCTAAGACCCGTTTTCCAAATCTGCAAAAAGTGTATATCAGTTCAAAGGGGACATCTATTTCATTGGGATCTAAGGTTTTTTTCTCTTCCAAATCTGCAAGGAATTGATTTGGGTTCAATGGCACTGGTCATTGCTCTAAGCTCACTTGTCTGCTAATTTCTATTTTTTTAAACCTCAGTTGGATCACCTTACACGTCCACTTTCCCAGCAGGAGGAAACGTCTTTCAGCCTTGGTTCGACAAGATATGAGATCTCAGGAAGCAAGAGTGTCGGATGCGTGTGGTTGCTGCATTACCTGATCGAACCGCGGTGAGAGTGCGGGGCAGGTTGATTGTGGCCGTGTGGTGGCTGGGGATCATGCCTCTGTAGAACGGGTAGGGATCATCCCAAGGCACGACATGATGATGGGCTCCTTCTCCCTCTCGCGTCAGCAGAAACCCGTTAGGGTCGGTGGTGATGAGGTCCAAGCACTCGAAAACAAACTGCTTGAAGGCCCAGTCAATCTCTGGAGAGAAAAAAGAAGACAAAAGCACTCAAGTAAAAAATTCGAGAGAAATTACTGACACAAAAGTATTGAGTTCGTGATGAAATTTCTTGCACGTCATCTGAAGATGTTCATAGCAGAGAATTCTTCGCCTTAACGTTTACATTCCAAAGGAATAACTTGAAATCTGTAAAAGCCAGAGCCCCCTTACTAAATTGTTTGCAATGGTAAAACGATTAGGCTTATTCTTCAGTCTTTTTGGAACAAACCAAAAATAAAACAAAACTTGACTCTGTGAATATATTGTAACTAAAAAAAGTATAACTTTATTCCATAATTTAGTACTACATAATTATTACATTATAAAGAATTTGTTCCTGTAAAATGTCTCAAATTTTGCAAAGGGTAAGTTTGCGTGTATCTGTCCTCCAGCCAGGCAGCCATCTATCCATTTATCCATCTGTCCACCCAACTGTCCATTCATTGGTCCTTCTGTTCATTCCTTTGTCCATCTTTGTGTCCCTGTTTCCATCCTTCATCCATCCTCCGATGCATATTTCTGCCAACGCCTTCACTAGACCCCTCACCAGAGAACATACTCACACATAACTATAATCGATCCTCTAAAGCCTCGAACTCCAAGCTAACTTAAAGCTCCAGTTTCTAGGATCGTGGCGGTTCAGCTCCACCCAGACACTGTTCACAGATCCTGTCACAGGGTCAACGCCCTGCAGGAGTCATAGAAATATTTTTTTCTGACCTCAAACTGGAACCAAACCAATGCTCTTGTGGCTGGCATCCTAGTGCTCTGTAGATGGTTGATGCAGGATTTTAGCGTACCTGTGAAGTGTAGGTTGTTGAGCGAACAGTGGTGGATCACCTCCTGCAACCTCCCCGCACGTTCTCGCATAACGGGGATGGGAGGGGGAGGTATCTCGGTCAGAGAATGAAAGGGTATGAAGTCCAGCATCTTGCGCTCTGTCTCCTGGGCGTTGAACCCGTAGATGGTTTTCAGGTGGTGCGTGCGCTTGGCAATCTCGTCGTGGTAGCTCATGATCAGGGGCTGCTTGCTGGCTGGAGGACTTGGTTGAGGCAATTCAAAGGCAGCAGCTAGAGTCTGTAGACGTGAACAGATAATGGCCGTGAATGAGATACTAAAAATGGGTAGATAGAGTACCAGAGAAGCAAAATTTAAATATGGAACTTGAATCAACTACAATGACATATACATAAAAAAAGAATTTTCTAAACATCCAAATGTTAAAAACAAATAACATACATGTAGGCCAAAGCCCAGAGAGAGAGAGAGAGAGAGAGAGAGAGAGAGAGATCTTGTCACTTGTTTTGAGATCAGTCACTAAACAGATTACGAATTAAGAGGACAGCATGATAATGTTGGTCATAATGATGATGAAGATGATGTTGGTGACGATGATGACAACGACGACGACGACGCGACGACGACGACGATGATAATGATGACGATAATGATGATGATGATGATGATGATGATGATGATGATGATGATGATGATGATGATGATGACGACGATGATGATGACGGCAACTACGATGACAATGAAGACAAGGATGATGGTGACGATGACAACAAAAATGATAATGACGACAACTATAACAATTATGATGATGACTATGATGATAATGAAGACAACGGCAACAGTTCACAACAACTCTATAGCGAAAAGTTGCTACCGCCGCTGCTGCTGATTCTGGAAACCAAATACATCTAGGATCTGACAATGATGCACGCATTGCAATGCTTAGACCATAGATCTAACAATGATGCATGCATTGCAATGCTTAGACCATAGATCTGACAACGATGCACGCATTGCAATGCTTAGACCATAGATCTGACAACGATGCACGCATTGCAATGCTGAGACCATAGATCTGACAACGATGCACGCATTGCAATGCTTAGACCATAGATCTGACAATGATGCACGCATTGCAATGCTGAGACCATAGATCTGACAATGATGCACGCATTGCAATGCTGAGACCATAGATCTGACAACGATGCACGCATTGCAATGCTGAGACCATAGATCTGACAACGATGCACGCATTGCAATGCTGAGACCATAGATCTGACAACGATGCACGCATTGCAATGCTTAGACCATAGATCTGACAATGATGCACGCATTGCAATGCTGAGACCATAGATCTGACAACGATGCACGCATTGCAATGCTTAGACCATAGATCTGACAATGATGCACGCATTGCAATGCTGAGACCATAGATCTGACAACGATGCACGCATTGCAATGCTGAGACCATAGATCTGACAATGATGCACGCATTGCAATTCTGAGACCATAGATCTGACAATGATGCACGCATTGCAATGCTGAGACCATAGATCTGACAACGATGCACGCATTGCAATGCTGAGACCATAGATCTGACAATGATGCACGCATTGCAATGCTTAGATAATAGATCTGACAATGATGCACGCATTGCAATGCTTAGACCATAGATCTGACAATGATGCACACATTGCAATGCTTAGACCATAGATCTGACAATGATGCACGCATTGCAATGCTTAGACCATAGATCTGACAACGATGCACACATTGCAATGCTTAGACCATAGATCTGACAACGATGCACACATTGCAATGCTTAGACCATAGATCTGACAATGATGCACGCATTGCAATGCTTAGACCATAGATCTGACAACGATACACGCATTACAATGCTGAGACCATAGATCTGACAATGATGCACGCATTGCAATGCTGAGACCATAGATCTGACAACGATGCACGCATTGCAATGCTCAGACCATAGATCTGACAACGATACACGCATTGCAATGCTTAGACCATAGATCTGACAATGAAGCACGCATTGCAATGCTCAGACGAAAGAAAACAAGAAGGGCAAAGCCCATACGACTCACATGCTTGACCTTGACCTTTATATGACCTTGACCTTCAGGTGACCTTCAAGATCAAGGTCATCCAAGGTCATGCAACACAAAGCTGTTCATTCAAGACATAGGAAGCGTGTAACGACCCAAAGTATGAACCGTCCAAAAGTATGAACCGGAAATCGTCGCAGAGTTATCTGCCCGGCTCTCTCTTTATGCGATTTACCGCTCCTGCACCTGTTCTTCGCATGGAGTATATCCCGACAAACGACGCATTAGTTGCTTTACGAGTTTTTGTGGTTTTGGTGCATTTGTGTCGTTTAACACATTATGTAGCGTTCAAAAAAGTTTTTTCCCGTGAAAAGCCGTCTCGCTTGCCGGAAATAATATGGGAGTCACCTCCCTGTAGTCTATTTGTAGTCTGGTTTTATAAAACGCGACCGTTGACTGATTTGGCACGCCCGGGGAGTTAGGAAGCGGCTTAGGGGAGACCGTTAGTGTCAACCGTGAGCCGGTGACCTTTGACCGCATCCGCCACTCCGCCTGACTGACTTCGCATGCCCTGCGGAGTTATGCTAAGATCCGGCCGCATTAATGTATCTGCGTTTTGTGACAAACGTCTTGCTCGGCGGTACTGTACTCCATGCACCTTAACGGTGCGCGTGATTCGGGTGTAATCTTAAGCTAAACGACGTTTATTGGCAGTATTACACCCGAATCACGCGGAACACAGAATTTGGGCAGCTGAGTGCGAGCTGGAGGCAAAATCTGGGTCACGTGGCGGCATCTATTTTCAAGGCTCGTGATTGGCTGAGAGCGATACAACCTCCGATATCAGAGAGCTACTTCCGGCTCACGGTTGACACAAACGGTCTCCCCTAAGCCGCATGTGGGGAGTTATGCTAAGATCCGGCCGCGTAAATATATCTGCGTTTTGTGACAAACGTCTTGCTCGGCGGTACTGTACTCCATGCACCTTAAGGACAGGTTTTAGTTTTTTCTACGCTGAAGAACCGAAGTTTTCACTAAAATTTTCGAAAATGAGATTTTTTAACCAAGATCAAGATCACCCTCTTGACTTTCACATCTCAGATTATCTTTTCTCTATCTTGCCTCAAAATATTTTAAAACTTATTTTAAAGAAGTCAGGTGCACTGTCTGAATAGTTCCTGAATAAAGACTTCAAAGTCAATTTTCTCTGTTTGTCCTTTTTTTAATTGTTACTGATCTTGTGTGCCCATTTTCTCAGCCAAATCTTGTTCAATCATCTTGCACTTTTGAACACACTCTCCAAGGTTGTATGGAATCATCATAGACTAAGCATATTGAGGTTAATTGAGTACTTTCTGAGTTATGGATGATTCTTTCATACCTTAGCATTTGTTTTCACTGACAAAGATGAAGTGTTTTTTCAAAATTACTCATTTACTAACATATGGTTCAAAACTTATAATTTTAGTTTGTGAGATTAAGCTATGTTTGAATAAGGCAAATACCAAGTTTGAAGCAAATATCTTCAAAATTGACAGAGAAAACTGACACACAAAATGTGATACTATTTATAGATCCATCCGCCATATTGGTCATGTGACTGTAGCAATGTCATTACAAAGTCTGTTTTTGCATACTTCATGCAAGTATCTATCGTATATGAAAAGATGGACTTCCTAGGTGCATAAACAAGGATTTTGACTAAAAAACTAAAACCTACCCTTAACGGTGCGCGTGATTCGGGTGTAATCTTAAGCTAAACGACGTTCCGAATGTTTCCGACTTCGACCATTT
This sequence comes from Theodoxus fluviatilis, assembly GCA_034096865.1. Lineage (NCBI taxonomy): Eukaryota > Metazoa > Mollusca > Gastropoda > Cycloneritida > Neritidae > Theodoxus > Theodoxus fluviatilis. Next base: position 74,256 of record JAWQFJ010002419.1, read on the forward strand.
CAGCAGCGCCAATAAACGTCGTTTAGCTTAAGATTACACCCGAATCACACATGGAGTACAGTACCGCCGAGCAAGACGTTTGTCACAAAACGCAGATATATTTACCCGGCCGGATCTTAGCATAACTCCCCGGGCGTGCCAAGTCAGTCAGGCGGAGTGGCGGGTGCCGTCTCTTTTTAGAGTCGAATTATTAAGAGTACCGGGCAGATAACTCTGCGACGATTTCCGGTTCATACTTTTGGACGGTTCATACTTTGGGTCGTTACAAAGCACAATGGCGCTTATTGGCACTTTCTACCGTGAGATATGGTCACTTTTAGTGGTTCACTATCCCATTGTGGTCACATTTCATAAGGGTCAAAGTACCCTTGACCTTGAAGATATGTGACCAAATGTGTCTTATGATGAAAGTATAACATGTGCCCCACATAATTATGAAGTTTGAAACAGTTATCTCCCATAGTTCAGGGTCAAGGTCACTTCAAAATAGGTATACAATCCCACTTTGAAGAGCTCCTGTGACCTTGACCTTCAAGCAAGGTCAACCAAACTGGTTTCAAAAGATAGGGCTTACTTTGCCATATATACCATATATAGGTCAGGTATCCAATCTCAAAAACTTCAGAGAAAATGGAGAAAATGTGAAAAATGACTGTTTTTTAGACAACATTTATGGCACCTGCGACCTTGACCTTGAAGCAAGGACAAGTCACTATGTATGTTTTTTGAGGCCTTGTCATCATACACCATCATGCCACATTTGGTATTGATAGACTTAATAGTCTCTGAGAAAAATCCAACGTTAAAGTTTTTGGACGCCTGGACGCCCGGACGCCCGGACGGACGAAACGGGTGAGTACATAGACTCACTTTTGCTTCGCATGTGAGTCAAAAACAGCTGTGGTTAATGTAACCTGACAGACCCTTCTTGTTCTGCCGACCCTAAACTTTTGTTCGATCACGCAAAAAATGTTTACAATATTTTAACAGGATAGGCAATCAATGGCGATAAACGCTCTGTGTGCTCTGCCATAATCCCTGCATTATGAACATTCGGGGAATCCACTGTTAAAGTTTTAAGTATCGGTTTTTTGTGTGAAAGAGAAATTGTTATATATGTTCAATCTATATTTTTTGAAGTTCAGGCCTACCTACCGATCCTATTTTTCTGGTAGTCTTACCGTAACCACGACTTGCTTGTTCTTTTGGCCTTACAATAAACATCATGACCAAGATATGAAAACAGTTATGACAGCAACAACAACAAACACAAAGCAACTCCAGCAGTCTCTGCAAAAACACATCTTCCATCAGCACTCAACCTACCTCCCGCTCTTCGTGGGAAAGGGGCAGTTTGGCAGCGAGGCTACTGAGGTGAGCAAAGAGGTCATAGTTCATGCCATCATTGCGTGGGGGTGGCACCTCCTCGCTCGGAGGTTCACGGCCCTCTTCTGTGGCTACCACCTGTAACACACACATGCATAGTGACGTACATGTACACCTCACCTGTAACACACACATGCATAGTGACCTGCATGTACACCTCACCTGTAACACACACATGCATAGTGACGTACATGTACACCTCACCTGTAACACACACATGCATAGTGACCCGCATGTACACCTCACCTGTAACACACACATGCATAGTGACCTGCATGTACACTTCACCTGTAACACACACATGCATAGTGACGTACAGGCACACCTCACCTGTAACACACACATGCATAGTGACGTACAGGCACACCTCACCTGTAACACACACATGCATAGTGACGTACAGGCACACCTCACCTGTAACACACACATGCATAGTGACCTGCATGTACACCTCACCTGTAACACACACATGCATAGTGACGTACAGGCACACCTCACCTGTAACACACACATGCATAGTGACCTGCATGTACACCTCACCTGTAACACACACATGCATAGTGACGTACAGGCACACCTCACCTGTAACACACACATGCATAGTGACCTGCATGTACACCTCACCTGTAACACACACATGCATAGTGACCTGCATGTACATCTCACCTGTAACACACACATGCATAGTGACCTGCATGTACACCTCACCTGTAACACACACATGCATAGTGATGTACAGGCACACCTCACCTGTAACACACACATGCATAGTGACGCACAGGCACACCTTACCTGTAACACACACATGCATAGTGACCTGCATGCACACCTCACCTGTAACACACACATGCATAGTGACCTGCATGTACACCTCACCTGTAACACACACATGCATAGTGACGTACAGGCACACCTCACCTGTAACACACACATGCATAGTGACCTGCATGTACACTTCATCTGTAACACACACATGCATAGTGACCTGCATGTACACCTCACCTGTAACACACACATGCATAGTGACCTGCATGTACACTTCACCTGTAACACACACATGCATAGTGACCTTCATGTACACCTCACCTGTAACACACACATGCATAGTGACGTACAGGCACACCTCACCTGTAACACACACATGCATAGTGACGTACAGGCACACCTCACCTGTAACACACACATGCATAGTGACGTACAGGCACACCTCACCTGTAACACACACATGCATAGTGACGTACAGGCACACCTCACCTGTAACACACACATGCATAGTGACGTACAGGCACACCTCACCTGTAACACACACATGCATAGTGACCTGCATGTACACCTCACCTGTAACACACACATGCATAGTGACGTACAGGCACACCTCACCTGTAACACACACATGCATAGTGATGTACAGGCACACCTCACCTGTAACACACACATGCATAGTGACGTACAGGCACACCTCACCTGTAACACACACATGCATAGTGACCTGCATGTACACCTCACCTGTAACACACACATGCATAGTGACGTACAGGCACACCTCACCTGTAACACACACATGCATATTTACGTACAGGCACACCTCACCTGTAACACACACATGCATAGTGACCTGCATGTACACCTCACCTGTAACACACACATGCATAGTGACGTACAGGCACACCTCACCTGTAACACACACATGCATAGTGACGTACAGGCACACCTCACCTGTAACACACACATGCATAGTGACGTACAGGCACACCTCACCTGTAACACACACATGCATAGTGACCTGCATGTACACCTCACCTGTAACACACACATGCATAGTGACCTGCATGTACACCTCACCTGTAACACACACATGCATAGTGACGTACATGTACACCTCACCTGTAACACACACATGCATAGTGACGTACAGGCACACCTCACCTGTAACACACACATGCATAGTGACCTGCATGTACACCTCACCTGTAACACACACATGCATAGTGACCTGCATGTACACCTCACCTGTAACACACACATGCATAGTGACGTACATGTACACCTCACCTGTAACACACACATGCATAGTGACGTACAGGCACACCTCACCTGTAACACACACATGCATAGTGACGTAATGTACACCTCACCTGTAATACACACATGCATATTGACGTGATGTACACCTACACAGGCAGACTGTATCATTGTATGTGTGTCCACCGTCTGTCTTTCATCTCGCCATCAACTCCTTCCTAACTCGATCGTTCTGTCCTCCGTCCATCGATCTGTCCATCTGTGTGACCACCCACCCGTCTGTCCATCTGTGTGACCACCCACCCGTCTGTCCATCTGTGTGACCACCCACCCGTCTGTCCATCTGTGTGACCACCCACCCGTCTGTCCATCTGTGTGACCACCCACCCGTCTGTCCGCCCGTCCGTTCGTCTGTATATCTATGTATCTGTCTGTCTGCCAAGGTGTCTGTCTGTCTGCCCGTCCGTTCGTCTGTATATCTATGTATCTGTCTGTCTGTCAAGGGGTCTGTCTGTCTGTCCGTCTGTTCGTCGATTCGTCTGTCTCTATGTGTCTGTCTCTCTACGTGTCTCTTTCTATGTGTCTGTCTCTGTGTGTGACTCTCTCTCTCTCTCTCTCTCTCTCTCTCTCTCTCTCTCTCTCTCTCTCTCTCTCTCTCTCTCACTCTCTCTCTCTCCCCTCCCTCCCTCCCTCCGTCCCTCCCTCCCTCCCTCCCTCCCTCCCTCCCTCCCTCCCTTCCCCCCCCCCCTCTCTCTCTCTCTCTCTCTCTCTCTCTCTCTCTCTCTCTCTCTCTCTCTGTCTGTGTGTCTGTCTGTGTGTGTGTGTGTGTCTGTATGTCTGTTTCTCTCTGTCCGTCCGTCTGTCCGTCCGTCCGTCCGTCTGTCTGTCTGTGGCAATCTTTTTGTCAGCCAATCTGTCTCCAGTCCTGCCTGCATGCCTGCATGCATGCATGTCTGTATGTCTGTGTGTGTGTGTGTGTGTGTGTGTGTGTGTGTGTGTGTGTGTCTGTCTGTCTGTCTGTCTCTGTCTGTCTGTCTGCCTGGCTGCCTGCCTGCCTGCCTGTATGTCTGTCTGCCTGCCTGCCTGCCTGCCTGCCTGCCTGCCTGCCTGCCTGCCTGCCTGCCGCCTGCCTGCCTGCCTGCCGACTGCCTGCCTGCCTTTCTGCCTGTCTGCCTGCCTGCCTGCCTGTCTCTCTCTCTCTCTCTCTCTCTCTCTCTCTCTCTCTCTCTCTCTCTCTCTCTCTCACTCTCTCTCAAACACACAAACACACAAACACACATCACTCACCCACCCGCCTCCATCCAGACCCCCTCCACCGCACACACCACACACGCATCCCACCTACCTGTTCCAACATGCAGTGAAGAATGAGAGGCACGCTGACTGACTCGTTGGGGATAGAGTTCATGAGGTCACTGTAGTACCGCATATCGGCAGCAGAGGTGGCTTCCGGAATGCCCCCCTCTCCCGCGGTGGGCAAGCCAGAGGGGGTGGGGGCGGATGACTGGGACTGGCCGTCCGGTCCCAGAGCTGCAGGTGTACGGAAATCGTGGGTGCAAAAATGGTACAGGTGTGTTTTTGTACAGCCCTGGTGCTGCAGATGTACAGAAAGGATGGGTACAAGAAATGGTACAGGTGTGTTTTTGTACAGCTCTGGTGCTGCAGATGTACAGAGGGATGGGCGCAAACAAGACAAGAAGGGCAAAGCCCATATGACTCACATGCTTGACCTTGACCTTTACATGGCCTTTACATGACCTTGACCTTCAGGTGACCTTCAAGGTCAAGGTCAAACAACTAAACCTAGCATTGACATCATACACTAAGAAATGCTTTACACATTTTTCCTACCAAAATACATGTGACCTTGACCCAAGGTCAAGGTCATCCAAGGTCATGCAACACAAAGCTGTTAATTCAAGACATAGGAAGCACAATGGTGCTTATTGGCACTTTCTACCATGAGATATGGTCACTTTTAGTGGTTCACTACCCCATTTTGGTCACATTTCATAAGGGTCAAAGTGACCTTGACCTTGATGATATGTGACCAAATGTGTCTCATGATGAAAGTATAACATGTGCCCCACATAAATATGAAGTTTGAAACAGTTATCTTCCATAGTTCAGGGTCAAGGTCACTTCAAAATATGTATACAATCCAACTTTGAAGAGCTCCTGTGACCTTGACCTTGAAGCAAGGTCAACCAAACTGGTATCAAAAGATAGGTATTACTTTGCCCTATATACCATATATAGTTGAGGTATCCAATCTCAAAAACTTCAGAGAAAATTGGGAAAATGTGAAAAATGGCTGTTTTTTAGACAACATTTATGGCCCCTGCGACCTTGACCTTGAAGCAAGGACAAGTCACTATGTATGTTGTTTGAGGCCTTGTCATCATACACCATCATGTCACATTTGGTATTGATAGACTGAATAGTCTCCGAGAAAAATCCAACGTTAAAGTTTTTGGACGCCCGGACGCCTGGAAGGAACGAACCGGGTGAGTACATAGACTCACTTTTGCTTTCCATGTGAGTAAAAAAGGTACAGGTGTGTTTTTGTATAATGCCCTATCATGCATATCTGGGTCTTAAACCACTTTACACCTGACCTCCTGATAACTGGGCCGCCTGACCCATCATTCACTGATACCTGTTGACACACACAGTGACAGACAGACAGACATGACACACACAGTGACAGACTGACAGACATGACACACACAGTGACAGACAGACAGACATGACACACACAGTGACAGACAGACAGACATGACACACACAGTGACAGACAGACAGACATGACACACACAGTGACAGACAGACAGACATGACACACACAGTGACAGACAGACAGACATGACACACACAGTGACAGACATACGGACATGACACACACAGTGACAGACAGACAGACATGACACACACAGTGACAGACAGACAGACATGACACACACAGTGACAGACTGACAGACATGACACACACAGTGACAGACAGACAGGCATGACACACACAGTGACAGACAGGTATGACACACACAGTGACAGACAGGCATGACACACACAGTGACAGACAGGCATGACACACACAGTGACAGACAGGCATGACACACACAGTGACAGACAGGCATGACACACACAGTGACAGACAGACAGACATGACACACACAGTGACAGACAGACAGACATGACACACACAGTGACAGACAGACAGACATGACACACACAGTGACAGACAGACAGACATGACACACACAGTGACAGACAGACAGACATGACACACACAGTGACAGACAGACAGACATGACACACACAGTGACAGACAGACAGACATGACACACACAGTGACAGACAGACAGACATGACACACACAGTGACAGACAGACAGACATGACACACACAGTGACAGACAGACAGACATGACACACACAGTGACAGACAGACAGACATGACACACACAGTGACAGACAGACAGACATGACACACACAGTGACAGACAGACAGACATGACACACACAGTGACAGACAGACAGACATGACACACACAGTGACAGACAGACAGACATGACACACACAGTGACAGACAGACAGACATGACACACACAGTGACAGACAGACAGACGTGACACACACAGTGACAGACAGACAGACATGACACACACAGTGACAGACAGACAGACATGACACACACAGTGACAGACAGACAGACATGACACACACAGTGACAGACAGACAGACGTGACACACACAGTGACAGACAGACAGACATGACATACACAGTGACAGACAGACAGACATGACACACACTGTCAGGCACCAGCACCAATTCCAACCCGATGCTGGTCTGTGGCTGCATACCATGCTCATCGCACTCAGGCACCAGCACCAATTCCAACCCGATGCTGGTTTGTGGCTGCATACCACGCTCATCGCACTCAGGCACCAGCACCAATTCCACCCCGATGCTGGTCTGTGGCTGCATACCATGCTCATCGCACTCAGGCACCAGCACCAATTCCACCCCGATGCTGGTCTGTGGCTGCATACCATGCTCATCGCACTCAGGCACCAGCACCAATTCCACCCCGATGCTGGTCTGTGGCTGCATACCATGCTCATCGCACTCAGGCACCAGCACCAATTCCACCCCGATGCTGGTCTGTGGCTGCATACCATGCTCATCGCACTCAGGCACCAGCACCAATTCCAACCCGATGCTGGTCTGTGGCTGCATACCACGCTCATCGCACTCAGGCACCAGCACCAATTCCAACCCAATGCTGGTCTGTGGCTGCATACCACGCTCATCGCACTACATTTAGTCATTGCTGCCCACACAGGTACTCGGTTATACTCCTGGGTGGGAAGAAGCAATGTGAGTTAAGCTGGCCAGTGGGTGATGAATAGAATGAACAGGTAGTTTGCGACTGAGTCTACATTGCTGAGACGGGCCAGTCTGTGCACTGCCACCAACTTGTACAGCGGTGTCTGTTCTACAGATTACTGTGAGAGGACCAGACTTGCAGTCACTTGCAACCCGACGGTGTCAAATGAAAAGCTTCACATATCCTGCAGTTGCATCTTTCAGATTAGCCCTTGTTCCCAGCTCTGTGGAATAACCACATTGCTCACCAATTATTTTTGCCTTGTCACAATTTCAGTTCAACTACTAATGACTGATCCAGATTTATCAAAATAATTTAAAGACATCAAAATAATTTAAGATGAAATAAAATTCAATATCTGAAAATATGACAAAGGAGTATAGATAGCAAAATATATGGTGTATGGTGTATGGCCAGTGCATGAACAGAAGGATAAATGCTTATAAAAAGGATGTGAAAACAAAAAGGACAAAGCCCATACGACTCACATGATTGACCTTGACCTTAAAATGAACTTGACCTTCAGGTGACCTTGGAGGCCAAGGTCCAACAACTAAACCTGGCAATGGCATCATACACTAAGAACTGTTTTACACATTTTTCCTACCAAAAAACCTTGACCCAAGTTCAAGGTCATCCAAGGTCAAGCCACACAAAGCTGTTAACACATAGGCAGCTGAATATACGAAGCACAATGGTGCTTATTGGCACTTTCTACAATGAGACATGGTCACTTTTAAAGGTTCACAAACTCGTTTTTGTCACATTTCATAAGGGTCAAAGTGACCTTGACCTTGATGATATGTGACCAAATGTGGCGCATGATGAAAGTATGACATGTGCCCCACACAATTATGAAGTTTGAAACAGTTATCTTTCATAGTTCAGGGTCAAGGTATGGAATGTCAAAAACTTCAGAGAAAATTGGGAAAATGTGAAAAATGGCTGTTTTTTAGACAACATTTATGGCCCCTGCGACCTTGACCTTGAAGCAAGGTCGAGTCACTCACTGTGTATGTTTTTTGACTCCTTGTCACCATACATCATCATGCCACATTTGGTGTTGGTAGACATAATAGTTTCAGAGAACAAGAAGGGCAAAGCCCATACGACTCACATGACCTTGACCTTTACATGACTTTCAAGGTCAAGGTCAAGCAACTAAACCTAGCAATGACATCATACACTAAGAAATGCTTTACACATTTTCCCTACCAAAATACATGTGACCTTGACCCAAGGTCAAGGTCATCCAAGATCAAGCAACACAAAGCTGTTCATTCAAGACATAGGAAGCACAATGGTGTTTATTGGCACTTTCTACCATGAGATATGGTCACTTTTAGTGGTTCACTACCCCATTTTGGTCACATTTCATAAGGGTCAAAGTGACCTTGACCTTGATGATATGTGACCAAATGTGTCTCATGATGAAAGTATAACATGTGCCCCACATAATTATGAAGTTTGATACAGTTATCTTCCATAGTTCAGGGTCAGGGTCACTTCAAAATATGTATACAATCCCACTTTGAAGAGCTCCTGTGACCTTGACCTTGAAGCAAGGTCAACCAAACTGGTATCAAAAGATAGGGCTTACTTTGCCATATATACCATATATAGGTCAGGTATCCAATCTCAAAAACTTCAGAGAAAATTGAGAAAATATGAAAAATGACTGTTTTTTAGACAACATTTATGGCCCCTGCAACCTTGACCTTGAAGCAAGGTCAAGTCACTATGTATGTTTTTTGAGGCCTTGTCATCATACACCATCATGATACATTTGGTATTGATAGACTGAATAGTCTCCGAGAAAAATCCAACGTTAAAGTTTTTGGACGCCGGGACGCCGGGACGCCCGGACACCCGGACGCCCGGACGCCTGGACGGACGAAACAGGTGAGTACATAGACTCACTTTTGCTTCGCATGTGAGTCAAAAATCCAACGTAAAAGTTTTTTTACGGACGACAGGACGTCCGGACGGACGACACGGGTGAGTACATGGACTCACTTTTGCTTTGCATGTGAGTAACAAGAAGGGCAAAGCCCATACGACTCACATGCTTGACCTTGACATGACCTTGACCTTCAGGTGACCTTCAAGGTCAAGGCCAATCAACTACACCTAGCAATGACATCATACACTAAACTAAGAAATGCTTTACACATTTTTCCTACCAAAATACATGTGACCTTGACCCAAGGTCAAGGTCATCCAAGGTCATGCAACACAAAGCTGTTAATTCATAACATAGGAAGCACAATGGTACTTATTGGCACTTTCTACCATGAGATATAGTCACTTTTAGTGGTTCACTACCCCATTTTGGTCACATTTCATAAGGGTCAAAATGACCTTGACCTTGATGATATGTGACCAAATGTGTCTCATGATGAAAGTATAACATGTGTACTACAATGTTATGAAGTTTGGAACAGTTATCTTCCATAGTTCAGGGGCAAGGTCGCTTCAAAATATGTATACAATCCAACTTTAAAGAGCTCCTGTGACCTTGACCTTGAAGCAAGGTCAACCAAACTGGTATCAAAAGATAGGGCTTACTTTGCCATATATACCATATATAGGTGAGGTATCCAATCTCAAAAACTTCAGAGAAAATTGAGAAAATGTGAAAAATTGCTGTTTTTTAAGACAACATTTACGGCCCCTGCGACCTTGACCTTGAAGCAATGTCAAGTCACTATGTATGTTTTTTGAGGCCTTGTTATCATACACCATCATGCCACATTTGGTATTGATAGACTTAATAGTCTTTGAAAAAAATCCAACGTTAAAGTTTTCAGACGCCCGGACGCCCGGACGCCTGGACGGACGAAACGGGTGAGTACATAGACTCACTTTTGCTTCGCATGTGAGTCAAAAAATGAAGGCAATTAAGTTTGTCACATTTTTTCTTGGCTACATATACATGTATATGTATTCCACTGCCTGAAATGAGCTATTCTCTGGAGGGTTCAAATGCATGTCCTTTATCTCAGCAAGAAGTCAGGCTCTTCTAGTTATCATATGATGTTCTCTGAATAGGATAATGTATGCTATCTATAGAAGAGATCTATGTGTTGACAGATTCTCCTTTAGGAAACATGCAGGAGGTCAAACCATCAGGCAGAGAATATGAAGTTGATGTTGCTACAACAGCCTGGAGGACAGGGAGATGAATGAGATAGCAGGACAGGGAGATGAAATAGACTTACAAAAATCTGAATGAAATGAGGATATCTAATAGTCTAGTTACCAAGAGATAACAAGAAGGGCAATGCCCATACGACTCACATGCTTGACCTTGACCTTTATATGACCTTGACCTTCATGTGACCTTCAAGGTCAAGGTCAAACAACTAAACCTACCAATGACATCATACACAAAGAAATGCTCTACACATTTTTCCTACCAAAATACATGTGACCTTGACCCAAGATCAAGGTCATCCAAGGTCATGCAACACAAAGCTGTTAATTCAAGACATAGGAAGCACAATGGTGCTTATTGGCACTTTCTACCATGAGATATAGTCACTTTTAGTGGTTCACTACCACATTTTGGTCACATTTCATAAGGGTCAAAGTGACCTTGACCTTGATGATATGTGACCAAATGTGTCTCATGATGAAAGTATAACATGTGCCCCACATAATTATGAAGTTTGAAACAATTATCTGCCATAGTTCAGGGTCAGGGTCACTTCAAAATATGTATACGATCCAACTTTGAAGAGCTCCTGTGACCTTGACCTTGAAGCAAGGTCAACCAAATTGGTATCAATAGATAGGGCTTGCTTTGTCCTATATACCACTTGTAGCTGAGGTCGCCATTCTCAATAACGTGGGAGGAAATTGGGAAAATGTGAAAAATGACTGTTTTTGAGACCACATTTATGGCTCCTGTGACCTTGACCTTGAAGCAAGGTCAAGTCACCATGTATGTTTTTTGAGGTCTTGTTATCATACACCATCATGCCACATTTGGTGTTGATAGACTTAATAGTCTCCGAGAAAAATCCAACGTTTAAGTTTTTTACGGACGGACGGACGGACGGACGGACGGACGGACGCCCGGACGCCCAGACGGACGCCCGGACGGACGGACGACACGGCTCAGTACATAGACTCACTTTTGCTTCGCATGTGAGTCAAAAAGTAACTAAATATGTAGCTCAGAGATTTAAAAAAACCCAACAGAAAACACAAAGAGACCATGACTGCCACACAAGAGGTCACAGCACAAAGACGAAATACATGAACAAGAAGTGACTACGCACTTGCTGAGGGAGCATCAAGTGTGGAGGGAATGTGGACGAGCCTCAGATTGTCCAAGTAGGTCTGGTACAGGCGCTTGGCATCAAGGAGGTCGTAGATCAGTGTGGAGATGTCATCAAACAATGTAGCCCCAAAGGAGATCTGTCGGGCAAACAGCAGTACAATGCTTAGGGGTGGTTACCAAGAAATATCATGTTCCTATTCTTTAGGTCAAGGCTGTGTAGTGATTCTCCATGGAGTTATGTGGGTCTGATGACATTTTGAAATTATGAAGGGAAGACAATTTAAATTAATCACCCAAGAGTATGAATTGGATGAACATGTAAATGTCTATCTTGTCCTTGCAGCATTGACATTTTTTTCCCTAATGACATGAAATAAATGATCATGAACAGAGTGTAGATTTTAGTATGTGTGATAATTAAAAGCACGATAAAACCACTTCATTTAACACAAAAAGTAAATGTGACAAGTTTGTGATTCAACATGCAACATGTCCTTGTAATGCATAAAAATAAATCAAATACTTATTTTTTAGTTTTTATTTTTGCCTGTGCAAACACTTCTGGAAAACATAACTGCTTTGCTATAAACAAAAACATTAATACATGAAAGAAGATTCGGTCAAAAGAAAAAAATAATGTGAATTATAGAACAAACATGTCAGTATCAAAACCAATAAATCAGGCACTAAAAAATCACATCAAAGACAAATTCTTTTATACAATTTCATTGAGTATGCATGTCTCCAGTTTCTTGTGTTCAAGACAAAAGAAATCATGGTAGTACACTAGCATTAATCACATATTATATGAGAAATATGAAAACAAGCAAAACATTATTTTCAAAACCAATCCACTAAAACAAACTCTTCTCCTACTTCTGCTGTCTAAAAACTCTCCAGTTACAACTAGCTTCTCAGATTGTTAATTTCCATTTAGCTCCTATATATTCCCCATTTGATGTGCTAAGCACTCTACAACCAATGCAGGGTTAATATAGATGAAATGTCTCTCATTATACATCTCAAGTGGATGCATAGAAGTTCCGAAAGGAACACTTTCCTCAAAGTCAATCTATCAGTCCTCATCATAAAGAATGCATGACATGGCAGAAATCAAATGAACAATTACAAGAAATAAAGCAAAATACAATAAGGATGTCCAACGTACCTCAGGGTGCATCAAGGCACTTTACACAAAATCTAGCTCCACCGCAGAAACACATCCTCTCTCCACCACGGTTAAGATGAAAAAGGACCAAAACCCGCCAAAAATTGTCTACAACGTTCTCCTGGGACCAATTTACCCTTACATGTTCTTCCACTTGGACATGGAATTCCGAAATTCTACTCCACTGTCTTTAAAAACCCCCCATCTTAATTCTTATTACATTTAAATTCCATAGTTAGTTAATAACACCAGACAACATAACAGCTTGCACCCTAACAAATTTACAATGATATTTAGTTTCTTTACTTCTAATTAATTTAACAGAAAAACAAGACAAGATGATATTCCTGCACCCACTCTCTGAGGCTATTAACAACAGATGAGGGGTGGGGAGGGTGTAACATAATATTCTCTGGCACTTGATAAGAGACCAACGCCTGCCAGGGAGCTGAGGGAGGAAGGAAGGGGAGAGAATTTCCTGTTGAATAGGCCTAACCCGTCGTCTGCTAAAGAGCAGCTAAGAACATACGTAGTCCACACATCAGTTTACAGGCTTCCATGACAAACATCCACATTGTCACATATATAAAAGATTGAACATTCTCAGATAGGCATGCAATGCATTCCTCTCCAATGTAACATGCTTGAAATCTATCCGTTATCCACAAAATAAGAACTGGTCTCTAAAAACCAAATTCTCTCAAGACTATGACTTACAAAGTCTTGTATGAAATATCCATAAATATCCTATGCAATGCAGAACAAGCCCCTCATAGGAATGACCCAAAGAAACATTATAAGGAAATAAATACACTGTTATCATGAAATTTGTGTTTCCCAGTTTCATCAGTGGCTTTGATCAATAGGTTCTACTCTCCCATTGTGGCCAATGGGAAATAAAGTTTATAGTACCAGTGCATTGCACACTTTTCTGTGATGAACAAGCTATCAAATACAGCATCTATTCTGTGACATGTGAAAAAAAAAATTCTTTGTTGTTTACTGGCAAGCAATTCGACACAAAGCTTTCACATGTGAGGCAACAAAACTTTGTAACTACAACCCATTTCTCTTGAAGACCGTTTTCATTCCTTCCATTCTTTAGAATACCATGTGCTGAGCAGTTACCAGACTGACTATGATGGACTACCTCTAGCTCTACTGATCACTTCCACTTCAGCAGAATACTACACTCCTAGAACTGCAAATGCAGAAACCAGCACGGCAGGGCTGTTTTATGGAAAGGCTTCCGGAGGTGGGCCACACCAGTGGACTCGTCCAAGGAGAGGGGTGTGGGAAAGACAGCCAAGCTGGCGGGCCACACAACCTAGCAGGCCAAAGCATCTGATTGGCAAGCGATCTGGGTCGTTTGATTTGTGATGAATTCACCGTGATTCACACACACATTGACAAAAGAATTTAAAGATATGTATTTTTAAAAACTCATAAAAACGCAGCCGATCAGATGTTTTGGCCTGCCAGCTTGTGTGGCCTGCCACCTTGGCTGTCTTTTGCACACCCCTCTTCTGGGACGAGTCCACTAGTGTGGCCCGTCTCTGGAAGACATTCATGTTTCATTGCCTATAATTTACCACAGGACTGGCCTGAACCTGGTTGCCTCCCCCTTGTTTGTGGCGGGTATTTTTAGCATTGGCCTGTACACAGGACAGTAAGTCAGTGAAAAGCCATCTTAAATGATTTCTCTTAATGTACAGCATTCACAATTTTTTCTTCTCACCCCTTCTTAACAACATTCATGGGAATGCTTATAGGATGAACAGTGCCCAGAGTGTCACCATGATGATACAGCCAATTGCATGAATGGCATTTCAGTTCTTCCATGAATCCAGTATTACTCATCTTTTCTTCAACTTTCCAAGCAAAAATCTGAATGAGAGAGAATTCTAAAGGGGGTGGGGGGATGGGAATGGAGGTGGGGGGAGTGGGGGTGGGGGAAGGGGAGTGGGGGTAAGGGAGGGGGAGTGGGGGTGGGGGTGGGGGAGGGGGAGTGGGGGTGGGGAAGTGGGGTGGGGTGATGGTGGAGGAGGGGGGGGGGGAGAAGGTGATTACAGTTACATGGCTAAAATAAATAGGGTCAGTAGGTTGGCCTGCACTTTTTAATAATTTTTCTTTTTAATGAAGAGGACAGATTGAAAATAAAACAAACTTTTCTTGTGCTGATAATGCCTTTTTAAAATCAAAATAGTGAGTTTCCCCAAGTACTCATATAGCAGGGAAAATGGGACAGCATGCAATTTATTGTTGTTTACAATTAATTTCTTTGTTTTCATTTCTTTTTTTCCTAACTGAAAAGTTTATTTTGCGGTCAAAATAATTTGTTTAAATAAATAATGTCAGTCGGGTTACTGTAACCACAATTTTGTGCTTTCCCGAACAAGGTTTGCCAATATCCTATTGCAGATCTGAAAATCTCAAATTTAGTATAATTTAATGAGAAAAACAGACAGTGTTGTTTAAATCAAAGAGTTC
>JAWQFJ010002419.1:95000-117500 GCA_034096865.1 Theodoxus fluviatilis
GTGTTGTGTTGTCTTGTCTTGTGTTGTCTTGTGTTGTGTGATCTTGCTCTGCCTTGTACTGCCTGGTGTTGTGTTGTGTTGTCTTGCTCTGCCTTGTACTGCCTGGTGTTGTGTTGTGTTGTCTTGTCTTGTGTTGTGTTGTGTTGTCTTGTCTTGTGTTGTGTTGTCTTGTGTTGTCTTGCTCTGCCTTGTACTGCCTGGTGTTGTGTTGTGTTGTCTTGGGTTGTGTTGTCTTGTCTTGTGTTGTCTTGCTCTGCCTTGTACTGCCTGGTGTTGTGTTGTGTTGTCTTGTCTTGTGTTGTCTTGTGTTGTGTTGTCTTGCTCTGCCTTGTACTGCCTGGTGTTGTGTTGTGTTGTCTTGCTCTGCCTTGTACTGCCTGGTGTTGTGTTGTGTTGTCTTGTCTTGTGTTGTCTTGTGTTGTGTTGTCTTGCTCTGCCTTGTACTGCCTGGTGTTGTGTTGTGTTGTCTTGCTCTGCCTTGTACTGCCTGGTGTTGTGTTGTGTTGTCTTGGGTTGTGTTGTCTTGCATTGTCTTGCGTTGTGTTGTGTTGTGTTGTCTTGTGTTGTGTTGTCTTGTGTTGTCTTGTGTTGTCTTAGTCTGTGTTGTGTTGTGTTGTGTTGTGTTGTGTTGTCTTGTCTTGTGTTGTCTTGTGTTGTCTTGCATTGTCTTGTGTTGTGTTGTCTGGTGTTGTCTTGCGTTGTGTTGTGTTGTCTTGTGTTGTGTTGTCTTGTGTTGTCTTGTCTTGTGTTGTGTTGTCTTGCATTGTCTTGTGTTGTGTTGTGTTGTGTTGTGTTGTCTTGTGTTGTGTTGTCTTGTCTTGTGTTGTCTTGGGTTGTGTTGTCTTGCATTGTCTTGCGTTGTGTTGTGTTGTGTTGTCTTGTCTTGTGTTGTGTTGTCTTGTGTTGTCTTGTGTTGTCTTAGTCTGTGTTGTGTTGTGTTGTGTTGTGTTGTGTTGTCTTGCTCTGCCTTGTACTGCCTGGTGTTGTGTTGTGTTGTCTTGCTCTGCCTTGTACTGCCTGGTGTTGTGTTGTGTTGTCTTGTCTTGTGTTGTCTTGTGTTGTGTTGTCTTGCTCTGCCTTGTACTGCCTGGTGTTGTGTTGTGTTGTCTTGGGTTGTGTTGTCTTGCATTGTCTTGCGTTGTGTTGTGTTGTCTTGTCTTGTCTTGTGTTGTGTTGTCTTGTGTTGTCTTGTGTTGTCTTAGTCTGTGTTGTGTTGTGTTGTGTTGTGTTGTCTTGTGTTGTGTTGTCTTGTGTTGTCTTGCATTGTCTTGTGTTGTGTTGTCTGGTGTTGTCTTGCGTTGTGTTGTGTTGTCTTGTGTTGTGTTGTCTTGTGTTGTCTTGTCTTGTGTTGTGTTGTCTTGCATTGTCTTGTGTTGTGTTGTGTTGTGTTGTGTTGTCTTGTGTTGTCTTGTGTTGTGTTGTCTTGTCTTGTGTTGTCTTGGGTTGTGTTGTCTTGCATTGTCTTGCGTTGTGTTGTGTTGTGTTGTCTTGTCTTGTGTTGTGTTGTCTTGTGTTGTCTTGTGTTGTCTTAGTCTGTGTTGTGTTGTGTTGTGTTGTGTTGTGTTGTCTTGTCTTGTGTTGTCTTGTGTTGTCTTGCATTGTCTTGTGTTGTGTTGTCTGGTGTTGTCTTGCGTTGTGTTGTGTTGTCTTGTGTTGTGTTGTCTTGTGTTGTCTTGTCTTGTGTTGTGTTGTCTTGCATTGTCTTGTGTTGTGTTGTGTTGTGTTGTGTTGTCTTGTGTTGTCTTGTGTTGTGTTGTCTTGTCTTGTGTTGTGTTGTGTTGAGTTGTCTTGTGTTGTGTTGTGTTGTGTTGTCTTGTGTTGTCTTGTGTTGTGTTGTGTTGTGTTGTGTTGTCTTGTGTTGTCTTGTGTTGTGTTGTCTTGTGTTGTCTTGCATTGTCTTGTGTTGTGTTGTCTGGTGTTGTCTTGTGTTGTGTTGTGTTGTCTTGTGTTGTCTTGCATTGTCTTGTGTTGTGTTGTCTTGTGTTGTCTTGTGTTGTCTTGTGTTGTGTTGTCTTGTCTTGTCTTGTCTTGTGTCTTTTCATGTAATATCCATTTATTGGTGCTTATAATGCCCTCCTCACAGGCAGCGTGGAAGCTGCAGGGCTTGCAGGCCTCCTTCAGGAATTCATCTAGGAGGGACATGAAGCATGTCAAGAATCTGGGGCATCAGAAGTGGGTCATATTAAAATGTATCTGACAGCATAAGGCAAAAATGGTTGTGGTTATGGTAACATAACCAGAAAACGTACGGTTGGTAGGTTGGCCTGAGCTTTTAAAGATATAACTTTTTATATATAGAAGAAGCCAGATTAAACATATATCACAATTTCTCTTTCACAGAAAAAGTGATATCTTTAAACTTAAATAGTGGATTCCCGAGAGCTCATGAGGCAGGGAAGATTGGACAGCATTCAATGTTGATTACAATTGAATTTTCCCCCTTTTTCTACTTTTTTTTTCACAATTGAAAACATCTACTGTTGGCCGGAAAAAATTGGATTTATCTGATTGCAGTAGCCACAACTATTTTTATCTTTTACCTAATCGAACCATGTGAAGTAATAAACTAGTTAACAAATCCCATATCCAACACAACAGACATCTCTGTAGCCATCTAATAATCACCCCACCCCACCCCACTCCACCCCCTATCCACCCCACCCCACCCCACCCAACCTAATAAATCTAATCTGTGATGATGTCTGGTCTTGTCTTGCTAAGTTTTGTCATGCCAGTTTCAAACCTCTTTGTGTTGAGGTATGGCCGGAGAAGAGTTCACCAGGGGTCATATGGTAATTAGCAGCGCAGCCATGATCGTAGGTTACACAACTTCCGGTGCTATATGTTGGGGTATGTTTTGAGTCTGTGTTGAGGAGTGATTATCGCCAGATCGTGGCAAAAGGATGGCATTAAAGCATGCAAAAAGTTTAATTAGATAAAAAAGCTAATCGAAAATAGTCATAATAGACTATTGTCATGTATACTTTCTGCACAAAACCCACAGAAGAGAAGTAAACAAACCACACCGTGCATACCTAGCAGACGAACACGATTGAACCGTAGCCACTTCGCCAGCAGACGATCGAGCTAGTGTGATATAATGTTTCATGTCAAGCTCGATTGAGTGGCAGCAGATAACTGTTTAGTTCTGGCTTGAATTGACTATTTCATTTCCCTGGTCAGGCGAGGACAGAAAATTCACAAAACCCACAGAAAAGAAGTAATAAAACAAACCACACCATACATACCTAGCAGACGAACACGATCGAACCGTAGCCACTACGCCAGCAGACGATCGAGCTAGTGTGATATAATGTTTCATGTAAAGCTCGAATGAGTGGCAGCAGATAACTGTTTAGTTCTGGCTTGAATTGACTATTTCATTTCCCTGGTCAGGCGAGGACAGAAAATTCATGATCATAGAGTCAATGAGTGCATGATCAACTTGCCCGCATTCGGCGTAATGTAACGTGTAAGATTATAACAAGAAAATGGCATTAAAGCACAAAACAAAGTTTCATGACAACTAAATTCACCAATTATATTAATAACTGACCATTTTTACACCTACAGCTAGTGCTAAAACCTTACATACAAAGCAAACAAAACATACTGCGGGGAGTGTCCCGGTCACGCATCAAAACTCAGTGCACGAGTGAACGTTTCGCTTTTCTCTTATTTGTGTATCTGCTCCGACATAGTAAGCTGGCTGTGCCAAGAAACCAACATCAAAATAATTAGAGTTATAGTTGAAACATTTTTCTTTCTAAGGTAATGTCCGTGAGGAAGAAAACGCATATTACATTGACTTTCGCCTGTCGATTTTACCTCAACAAAATTGAGGTGATCGGCAGGCTTGATCCATACCAGCTGATGCTCCCTATGGGTTAGAGGGGTAAGAATTGATCCACCGCATCTCCCTTCGCGATTCTTAAGATTCTTACACGACAGGTACATGATGACTTGATTTGCGCTGACTCGAAACTATTCTAGTGGTTTTGTGCTCGGTGGCCTTAAGTAGCCTATAAGCCTTAAAACTCCATCCACCCATCCATCCACCCATCCATTCATCCATCCATCTATCCATCCATCCATCCATACCAGCTGACGAAGGACCAACTTGATCCGGAATTGAGGAACACTCCGCCAACGAGTGCCATGGACATATTTAATTGTTGTACTCGGAACATCGGCATACGCGTACGTTGGAAGAGTGAAAGAATTACAGGTCTTTGGAAGTCTATCGATTCTTCGTAGCAGGATTCGTGGGAGATGTCTGCTGATTCTCGCCGGGTGTTTGTCTCGAAAGGTCAGATCTATTCTGTAAATCTTCTTTTTCCATCCTCTTCGTCTAGCTTCGCTCACCCTTTGCACAATCGGACCTTGATTGGTTTTCTCTGATGGTATAAAGTAGTAGGAGCGTTTGACTCCTCTTAATTTTTCTTTTGGTTGGTTGTTAAAACAATTGTTCACGCAGTAAGAAGTTGGCATGGTTGCACATCTCCCATAGCACAGTTTAGCAGACAGCGCTCACCTCCTACCAACATGGCTGAAAGCACGTGGCTTCTACAAATAACTCCGGAAGTGATGACAACGCGTCTCTGACCAATTGGCTTTACTCCATGGCCGTTTCTGGCAGTACAGGGGAGGTAATACCAAATGTTGATTTACTCCCTGAGGAGTTGCTTCCCTTGAAAAGGCATTACAGAGTTATAAAAAGTAGAGTGAATATTACACGACTCACCCAGAAATCTGTTAACGTTGTCTTCCTCTCCTCGCTTCTTGAGTTTGCTGCCCTCCTTGGCAGTCTGGGGTTCAGGAGTTTTCTTCCCGCCTTTCTTGGGAGATTTGCTGCGCTCTTTGCCACCCTTGTCTGCAGCAAGTTTTGCCTTTTCTTTCTCCAGGGCAGCCTGCTGCCATAGCCATAGTGTCAACAACAACAATAACAACAACAACATCAACGAATGTAACATACAGCTAGAACCACTCAAGGCACCCCCCCACCCCTACCCTCCATCGGCTGGACCCCTGGCTGCTTTCAGGGCCTGCTCCAGTAGCTCAGCAAAGGGTGGCTGCCAGCAGCCAAAGAGGCTGTTGTGGGCAACAAGACAGGGTTAAATCATTCCCATAAATCTGTAAAGGTAAAGGTAAAGGTGTGGTTTTTTTTATAGCGACTTACACCCTTTGTCAGGGTCTCAAACCGCTTACACTTTACCCCCTGATCACTGGGCATCTTCATCAATCCTCACTGGTACCTCACAACAAACATAGTGACAGACATTTAAGACGCACACAGTCAGGTACCAGCACCAACTCCGCTCCCTGGGGAGTATTCCAACCCGATGCTGGCGCTTGGCCGCATACAAGGGTTAATCGCACAACGTTTTTGCCAATATTGCCCTCACAGGTACCCGGTTTTACTCCTGGGTGGGGAGAAACAATGCGAGTTAAGCATCTTGCTCAAGGATGCAACTCTGGGAACCGCGCAGCTTCGAACGCCGTACCCACTGGCCGCAAGCGACTGTAGGTCCAGCGCGCTAACCACTCGGCTCCAGATCTGTGTGTTAGAGAATAACAGGAAGACAGCAACGACAGCAATTGCAGTAGGACCACCGGCAGCAATGATTTGGAGCAGCAGGAGCAGCAGCAAAAGCAAAACCAGGAGCAGGAAAAGGTGCACATGGAGTAGGATGAGCGGCAGTTGCTACATGGGAACAGAACAGAAGAGACAGACCAGGAGCATTGTTGGGGTAGGAGGAGCATAAGTAGGAGGAGAGGCAGAGAGAGCAGGAGCAGGAAGGACATAGTAGGAGCATTGTTGGGGCAGGAGGAGCCCACATAGGAGGAGAAACAGACAGAACTGAAAGAGGAGCAGGAAGCCAAAAAAAAAAGGAAGGACAGGAAGAGCGGCACAATTCTAGTACTTTCTGTTTGTAACACTGTCCTTGTCCCTGTTTGTGACTGTCCAGAAAATTCTCATTTGAAGCATCACAAGTATCCGTAGGATGCAAGCAAGCCAACTTAATTTCACTCCTGCTATTAGAGGTTTATAATTGACATGAACCCGAGTAGCATGTCCAAGAGTTTTACATACATACATGTACATTGCAAGCAATAGACAAATGAGATAAATTTACACTGAAGGTAAAGAGGAGATCGAAGGGAATGACATTGGTAAAAGGTCAAAGGTAAAGGTGGTTTTTCTATATGGTGACTTTTCCACCCATTACTGGGTGCTCAAACCACACACATTTACCCCCTGGTCATCAGGCTTCCTCTTTTTATCTCTCCAACATCACCTCAGTTCTAGAATCTGCGCAGCTTTGAACACCTCACCCACCAGCCCGCAAGCAACTGCAGGTCAAGCCCACTGACCACACAGCCACGGAGCCCTCACACATGCCGGTACAGCAAAGCAACTCAGAGGAAACACACACCTTCTTCTCTGCATCTCTGCGCCGAATGTCGTTGAGCTTCAGTGAGAGAAGCTTGAACTTGATCAGCTTGGCCAGGAGAGGGGGAGGCAGCTCCTCCCCAGCGTCCACGATGGGCTTGCAAACCTCACAGATCTCGTAGTTGGCTGGCACGTCCTTGCCTTTCTTCACTTTGGGGTTTCCAAACTCCTTCATCTGCCGACAGCAAACATGATGCTCAAGCCATGTCAGCAGTCTCTCCATCAAAGCAATTTTTCCTCTGCTCCGTGAAATAGTACAAAAACATTTCCTTTTTTAAAGATAAAAGAGAGATGAATGTTTGTGTGTGTGTGTGTGTGCATGTGTGTGTGTGTGTGTGTGTGTGTGTGTGTGTGTGTGTGTGTGTGTGTGTGCATCTGTCTGTCTGTCTGTCTGTCTATATGTCTGTCTGTCTGTCTGTCTGTCTGTCTGTCTGTCTGTCTGTCTGTCTGTCTGTCTGTCTGTCTGTATGTCTGTCTGTTCTGTCTGTCTGTCTGTCTTGTCTGTCTGTCTGTCTGTCTGTCTGTCTGTCTGTCTGTCTGTCTGTCTGTCTGTCTGTCTGTCTGTCTGTCTGATTTTCTGTGTCTATCTGTCTGTGTCTGTGTCTGAGTTGATTGGCCAACCTCATGGACACAGTCCCTAGTAATTACATTGCCCAAGAAAGGAAACCTGCAAAAGTGCCAGAACTACCGCACGATCAGCCTCATCAGCCATCCCAGCAAGGTCATGCTGAAAGTACTGCTGAACAGATTAAAACCTCAGGCAGAGAAATCATTGCTGAAGAGCAGGCAGGTTTCAGACCAGGTAGGAGCACCACCGAACAGATCTTCAATATGAGAGTCCTGTGTGAGAAACATCTACAACACCAACAAGATCTGTACCATGTCTTCATAGACTTTATGAAAGCCTTTGACAGAGTCTGGCATGCTGCGATTTGGGCCACAATGAGAAGCTACAACATCAGCTCCAAGATCATAAAAGTCATCAAACATCTTTATGACAGAGCGACCAGCACAGTCCTGTTCAATGGTACCACAGGCGAATGGTTCAGGAGAACGGTCGGAGTCAGACAGGGCTGTCTACTCTCCCCCACACTATTCAACCTCTTCCTTGAAAGGATAATGACTGATGCCCTAGCAGACCACGAAGGATCAATCAGCATCTGTGGCAGAAAGATCACCAACTTACGTTTTGATGATGACATTGATGGATTAGTAGGAAATGAAGAGGAGCTGACTAGTCTTGTTGAGCATCTGGACAAGACCTCACAGGCATATGGCATGGAGATAAGTGCCGACAAGACCAAGGTGATGACGAACAACCCTCGGGGCTTCAAAATGGAAATCAAAGTGAAGGGCCAAAAACTGGAAGCTGTGAACAACTTCAAATATCTGGGATCTATTGTGACTGATGAAGGGTCCAAACCAAAGATACTGTCCAGGATAACACAAACAGTAGCAGCATTGGCAAAGTTGAAGCCAATATGGCGTGACAGAAATATAACTCTCGCATCGAAGATCAGGCTCATGCGCACGCTGGCCATCTCCGTATTCTTGTATGCATGCAAGTCCTGGACACTCACATCTGAACTACAGAGACGGATACAAGCCCTGGAATGAGATGCTACCGCAAGATTCTGAACATCTCATACAAAGACCATGTCACAAATGAGGAAGTCAGCAACAGGATCAGGAGAGCATTTGGACAGTACGAAGACCTGCTCTCAATCATGAAAAGCAGAAAGCTGAAGTGGTACGGTCACGTGTCAAGAGGCAGTGGGCTGGCCAAGACCATCCTGCAAGGTACCGTACCAGGTGGGAGAAGGAGAGGCAGGCAGAGAAAGAGGTGGGAAGACAACATCAGAGAGTGGACAGGCTTGACCTTTGCTGACTCACAGCAAGCCACAGAGGATAGAGATCGATGGAGGAAGATTGCCCGAAAGTCATCAGTGGTGCCTCAACAACCCATCTCAGGGTTAAGAGACTGAACTGAACTGAATATGTAGATATGATATATTTTGCACGAGTCTTTTAAAATATCTCCAAACGTATTTGTAAACCTGTCTTGTAAGTGAGTGAGTGAGTGAGTGAGTGAGTGAGTGAGTGAGTGAGTGAGTGAGTGAGTGAGTGAGTGAGTGAGTGAGTGAGTGAGTGAGTGAGTGAGTGAGTGAGTGAGTGAGTGAGTGAGTGAGTGAGTGAGTGAGTGAGTGAGTGAGTGAGTGAGTGAGTGAGTGAGTGAGTGAGTGAGTGAGTGAGTGAGTGAGTGAGTGAGTGAGTGAGTGAGTGAGTGAGTGAGTGAGTGAGTGAGTGAGTGAGTGAGTGAGTGAGTGAGTGAGTGAGTGAGTGAGTGAGTGAGTGAGTGGGTGGGTGGGTGGGTGGGTGAGTGGGTGAGTGTGTGAGTGAGTGAGTGAGTGAGTGAGTGAGTGTGTGTGTGTGTGTGTGTGTGTGTGTGTGTGTGTGTGTGTGTGTACAACTGCTCGGTGAGTGTTGCGATTATGTCCAGGATTATCTGGAAATAACTTGACAGAGATTTCTTGCCCTGACTCTGAGGTTCAGTCTTGTGAAATGTCCCTTGCGATTAGTGCTCTCAAACAAGCTATAGCCACAATCCAAAATCTTTCTTTTCACAAATTTGTTTACCAGTGCAGAGAGTAATTTTGTGAAATGCGTGTGTGTGTGTGTGTGTGTGTGTGTGTGTGTGTGTGTGTGTGTGTGTGTGTGTGTGTTTGTGTATGTATGTATGTATGTATGTGTGTGTGTGTGTGTGTAGGCGTGCGTGTGTGTGTGTGTGTGTGTGTGTGTGTGTGTGTGTGCGCGCGCGCGCGCGTTCCAGCCAGAGGCAGACACAAACAATGAATTTTATTGCGATCAAAATGCAGATTGAATAAACTGTGCAACTGTAACTTCATTTGACCATGAGAGTCTTCTGCGATAGCTAGTACTGCATAACAGTTATCAATGCAAACGAGGTGTGCAACACATTGAGTTAAAAGTGATTCTTTCTTCAGTCTCTTATTTAAATGTTGTGAAGTACACTTCTGAAGATAAACACATCGATAAACTGCTTCCTAGTATGCGAAATATCATTACCATTTTTATTGTGAAAAAATTGGGATGCAGAAATTTCCTCCAGTATATTATCCTACGTCATGCACGTATATCATTAGAATCGCAAGTCCAACGTAAAAAATCTGTAAATAGGAGAAATAGGAAAGAAAAAGAGATAAACAGAAAGGGTAGGAGAGTGCTTTGTAGTCTTATCATTTAAGAAGCTGCATATATATTGTGTGTGCGTGTATCCTTCAATGGTCCAGTGTTAGATTCGGAATTTTCCTGCATAAATTCTACATACTTGTGGCATGGCAAAAGTCGAAACTTGTCTTGTAAAGTGTGGAATGGTTCGAGACCTAGATATATGGATGATATGTTGCCATGTAAAAGCAATAATTTGCCTTCTGTCTTTTGTCAGTTCGTATACCCTAATCAAGTTACTGGACATGACATCGAAAACCATCTCTCCAGACAGCCAAATACTCTTCAGTTAAGAGAGCGAATATATTGTTCGTAGATGTGAATGTTAACGCACCGATGACCTTACTACGAAAACACTGTGTGTAGTTTGATGCATGAATGTTAACTTGCTGTAGGCTTTGGAGAGCATTTTTTTCCCTCGTAGTATTAGCCGTGTAATTATAGTAATATGTCCGCATTGGATGCGAAGATCCTAATCAATAATTTCCAAAAAGGTGTTGTTTTTTCAATAATCATGAGGGATGCATACTGTCTCTTTCTTCCCATCTCGTCTGACCTTACCCTCCCCCTGTTTCTAAAACTCACTCTGCACAACAGCGTTCGCCAAAAGGATGTTGTCGACTCACTTTTGAAATGATTCAAGCCAAATTCTGATGGCAATATTTATGTGTTGTCTTTTGTAAATGAAACTATTTTAAATCCATTCGAGAGAAGTGTTTGCTATGTCATGTTGCTTGTATCCAACACACGTTCCTCTCTATCCTCCGAGTACTCATATATTAAAGTGCTCTTATCATTACCACGCAACAGCTTTGTCGAAAGAGTTAGCGCCACTGGATATTAAGCGAGTGCAACAAACAGCAGGAAGTACTTGTTGTCGCTCTCTACAATTGGGGACTTCTGCTAAGTGGATCGTTTATGGAACATTCTGTAGACGTACTCGGGGGCAGCCCGAAGCAACCATCATGGCCGCCAAATGTCCATGGTACCCCACTCGGTCATCTCGGCATTATTAGCTCCACTCGTGTAGACTTATGCAAGGAGCAAGTCATTTCGTGACACATGACAAAAAAGTACACAAATATTTGTAAATTGATAAAATCATTTTAATGAGAAACAAGTACAAAAGATGAAAATGAATAATTTTGTCAACTGTTATGTTGAACTATGGGAGAAGCAATGTATGAAAAGTACACACAAAATGATTGCTGTAAAAAGCACCAATAAAACACAGGAATTTTCATCACATGAAAAATGACATTCTTCTCCTTGATATCACGATGATATCAACGACTGATGTACAGTCATCTTTTAAAAGCAATGTATATACATTATCTTATGAGATACTCTTTTGATTCCACACAATTCTTTGCCTCGTCAGGACGAAACTCACACATGCACACATACACATTCGCACGCGGGCGCGCACAGGTAAAACACACACACACACACACACACACACAAACTCTCTCTCTCTCTCTCTCTCTCACACACACACACACACACACACACACACACACACACACACACACACACAACTCATAGTATTCCACTCGCCAACTTTGCATTTCATGACATCAATGCACAGACATATCGCACGCCTCAAGCACATCGAGTCCAAAATCTGTTGCAGGTTTTGCATGGAGTCAGTAATGATGCTGCCTTACAGTATTGCAGACGGACATTTCCGCTTTGGGCAAGACTTTGAAGGAACTGACATAACAGTCCTGGAGTCCACTTCTCCGTGATTTCCGGCGAGACCCAGCCTGGAGGAAATTGTTCTAAACTCAAAGCCTATCAGGCCAGCAACCCTTTCAGTCCTGCCACCACTCTGTATCACAGTCGTCAAACACCAACAGGCCTACGACCTCGTCCGGAGGCGCGTCAGCCATTCCGCCGTGTCATCGGTGACGCAAAAAGGGCGTCGAGTGACGCCAGCACGTCATGTGACTTCCATCGGCGGAAACCCAGACTCTTGTACCAGCTCTTGTTGAGGTCGAGAGTTCACAAGTAGGGAGCGCAGAACTGGTAGACGAGCCTCTTGGAGTGGGCAGTCTTCTTGATGATGCCCTTCTTGTAGTACTGACGGATGGAGCGACTGAGCTTGTCGTAGTTCATGGCGGGTCTGTTCTTGCGCATGCCCCAGAGTTTGGCCACCTTGACCGAGTCCTCGATCTTGAAGATGCCCTGGGAGCGGTCCATCCATCTGATGAAACGCTTGTAGTCATAGCCATTGTTGAGCAGCTCCTTGAGGAACTGCCACAAGTGGATAGTCTGCTTGTGCTCTGAGCCAGCTGGCAGCCTCAGGTCATCGTCCATTGAGGACACTGCAAATACAAGAGAGAAAAGGCCCGTCAGAAACTGAAGCACTTTTTAGAATGTGGGAAGAGTTGCTGTGATAATGCCGATTTCTCATGCATGGATTGCGCTAGACTGCAGTGGGCCAGATTGAAACAAAATCGCTGTCGCTTTTTGTTCAAGTGCATGTGTGTCGTTACCATGTGACTGTGGCGTCATGCCTCGCTGCACTTCACTCCTTTGAAGAGAGAGTTAAGGCAATGAATGCCAGTCAGTAAATCAACGAAATAGTTTGCACTCACATGATGTTTGACTCGAAAACTGCGTCAACACACGACCAAAAAATGTGTTTACAAGATGCGGTGTCACACGCCTGAGGAGTATTTCTAGCCAGAGATATAAACAAGGGAGTGCGTGCCGCTGATTAAAAAAACACTGCCTTAGTTAACCTCTCTCCCTGCACTTGATTGGGTGTGACTGTGCCAACCACCTCAGGTTGCGAGACACACACACATACAGAGAGAGAGAGAGAGAGAGAGAGAGAGAGAGAGAGAGAGAGAGAGAGAGACAGACAGACAGACACACAGACACACAGACAGACAGACACACAGACAGACACACAGGCAGACAGACAGACACACAGACAGAGAGACATACAGACAGACAGACAGACAGACAGACTGACAGACACACAGACAGACAGACACACAGACAGACACACAGACAGACACACAGACAGACACACAGACAGACACACAGACAGACACACAGACAGACACACAGACAGACTGACAGACAGACACACAGACAGACACACAGACAGACACACAGACAGACACACAGACAGACACACAGACAGACACACAGACAGACACACACACAGACAGACACACAGACAGACACACAGACAGACACACAGACAGACACACAGACAGACACACACACAGACAGACACACAGACAGACACACACACAGACACACACACAGACACACAGACAGACACACAGACACACACACAGACAGACACACAGACAGACAGACAGACAGATAGACAGACAGACGCACAGACAGACACACAGATACACAGACACACAGACAGACAGACACACAGACAGACAGACACACATACAGACACACAGACAGACACACACACAGACACACAGAGCCAAAAGAAGCGGCACAGTATGACATACCGAGAGAGCGTGCAGGACGGGGGGAGGGTGAGGAGCTGCCATCACTGCCGTCTGTGTCGGCGGTCTGGCTGTCTCCACCGTCACAACTGTTGCTACTGCAGCCAGGACTGGGTGGCGTGTGGACTTGGACTGGGACCGAAGGGCGTTCTTTGTTCATCTGCACTGTAACGAAAAATGGAGAGCAAGATGAGAACAGTTACCTTTTTTTACGCTCCGGCGTGCATCTTTGCAGCAACTAAGGTCAAGGCACGAGCAGACGACACTATTTGAGGCTGTTAGCAGTGGGAACTAGACTCAGGGCTCTGTTTGACAGGAAGCGTTCCTGTTTCATTGCAGCGTTGCACAAGAAGTGAAACACCTTCCGTGCTGTGCATCGATTCATGTTCAACAAATGAGTGGAGTTCCACGTGTGTAAATGCTGTGCCACTGTGCACTGCTTTATGCCATGCATGGATGCACATGAATACTGCAGCGGGTGTAAACAGAAGTGACTCACATACGTCGATACGATTCCTAGGTCGTCTGCAGCGATGTGCATTCGGATTACCACACACGAGAGTGAAGGGGGTGCTATGGTAAAGAAACTGCCTAAGGTGAGTTGCTGGTATTCCCTCCATCTCTACCACCCCACTGCATGCGTGCAATGATTTATTGTTATCGGAGTCTGCCATTGAGTTCGTCTTTTCGGACAAACAGTTGGAGTTGCGCCCCTTGCACGAACGCCTGGACACACGAAGCCATTACAAAGCATTGACCTTATTTTCGTGGCTACGTCGCGTCTACCAGCCCGACAGGTCTAGAGGAGTTTCCGTGATATGTCTGCATGACACTGAACAACGGGAGGGCTTGCCGGAGTTCACTGACATATCGCGCTGACCCAAACAGTGCTGACAAAAATAGTTGGACCAAATCTATGTTGACCAAAGTCGTGTGTACTCTGTCGCGTTAGCCCATTTCCAGAAAACGAGCCTCCAACAACCATCTTGAAAAATTTACAAGTTAATGTTGAAAGAGTACTGAGTTGGAGAAGAGGGGGGGGGGGGGGGGGGGGGGAAGGGGTTTGGCGGAGTTCAGATGTGTTATCCTCTGATTAAGTGCGTCGTGCAGCGGTATTTAACCGTTGCAGCTCCTTGCTGTTTATGGAGAGCAACGGCTAGCTGTGTCATAAACACAGAATCCTCTTGACGTAACTGAAGTGGGATCGAGGGCGAGATACGTGAAGAGGAGTATGTCACTTGCTAGAGTCAAGCCCAGCCGCTAAACCGCAAGACAACAGACGCTGATTCGCTAGGTCAAAGCGTGATGCTGTAAATGCATCTCTATCCCTGCTGCCCTAGATGAAAGCAACCCATAGGATCTGCCCCTTACCTTACCCCCTGACTCTTTTCTCCCCCGCCACTCCCCACCCCCTCCCTCTACCCAGCCATTGTCTTCTGGCCAAACGTGCACTGCCGCTCCCTTTTGGCGCCCATGGACACGTGCCTTAGCTGTGTGCGTCATCGCTGGTTTATGGAGACAAGCGATATCTCACCCAGTAAGTGCGAGAGGAAGAGGAAGAAAAGTGGAGAGTGATAGATATGAGAGAATGTAGGAAGAAAGCGACCAAGGGGGAGGAGTTGGGAGAGCGAAAGGGGTGGGGTGGGGTGGGGTGCAGTCTTAGGAAGTCTGCATACATTGAACACTTTCTTTCTTTACATCAACTTCGAGGTACACAGATGTGACACTCACCGATTTTCCAGAAGGACAGGCGAGTGTAGAGAGCATTGCCGTTGTCGCGGTCTCGCTGGAGAAATTCCTCTTCGGACATACTGCACAGAATGGAGCCAGGGACTGCGAAGTTGTACCACTGCACCTGGGTCAGAAGCAGTCTGGCCGCAGTCCACTCGATCCACGCCTTGACGTCGTCTTCCGACCAAAGGTTGGGATCTGTAATAGATAAAGAAAATACCTACATGTAATGACAATCGTAAGTGAGGAGTTTCACAGGTACATGTATACACATGTACGTATTCACATGCTGTCGTTTTCCAGTGTTACAGCTCTTGCATGGCACAAGAGCTCCAAACATGCACACGAGAAATGGCGGGAATAGCACACGAGAAATGGCGGGAATAGCACACGAGAAATGGCGGGAATAGCACACAGGCGTTGTGTTCCCCAAGTTCTAAACTCTTATTCAGAAAGCCTGACCTTTGTGATGCGTTTTCGACACGTTCATTAAATTTCAACAAAGTATTTACCAAAGCGAGAGAGAGAGAGAGAGAGAGAGAGAGAGAGAGAGAGAGAGAGAGAGAGCAGTCTAGCGATATCAACTGTGGTTAATACATTTTTTACTGTGGACACGAGCTTTTATTCCCCCCGAGTCATGGAAACATATCCCATGGGAATATATGGCGTGGAGAGACCATGCCGAGAGCAACGTTTCCAATAGGTAGGGTGGCTGGTGACCTTTCGCCCCATAAAACCTCCAATCTTTAAACACGGAAGACGCACACGTGTGCAGTGCATTCACCACGTGCGCACGCCGTGACGTGCGTCGTGATCGAATCGCCAAAACTTGCATTAATCACATGGCGCCTCGGGGCACGTTCCACCGAGCTCTGCCCTGCTCACGCTTACCCTAAAGATCGGAATAAATTGTCCATAATCGAAGCCACACGTCAGACAAACCCTTTAGTTTCATTATTATTATTATCTTTTTTTCTCCAGCACGGAGGGTCACAGAGACCCGACAGGTTAAACTAAAGCCCCTGACAGAGACTACGTACCTGCACGTGTTCTGACAGCACGATCGCGGACTCTCCAGCAGAATTAATGTCGTGAATCTACCCCTACCTCACCCTACCCGACACCCGTATACGCCCAGCAGGACTGGTGAAATGGGGGTGAAGAACTAGAGAGCTAGAGGGCTGGCTTACTGGAGAAGGGGTCCAGGTAGATGGGTTGTTGAGTAGGGGGGGGGGGGGAGGGGGTAGGAAAGAGGGGGAGAGGGGGCTGGAAATAACAAGCCACATGGGAGGACGGGGGGTGGGGGGTGTTTGAGGTAGTATGGAATGGGTGGGTCAGGAACAAAGGAGATAGGGATCCAACTCGGGTGGCGACTCCACCCTTAATATCTCACGATGGTCACGATTTCTCCATCAAGACAGCGGGTAGCCTTCTCTTGCTAGAGTTGGGTGGTGGCACGTCCTGAATGAACTTGTCTAGCATGGAAATTTACAAGCTGTGGGAAACAGAGCGGTGATGTGACCAGCCCTTATAACCGCAATTGAAACTCTGCCACTTCCTTGTCTTGGGTGAGCAACTGAACTGTTCCAATAGCCTGGCGTTGTTGTGAGGCAAAACTTAGAGATCGATCACATTGCTGTCCTTGCGTTGCAACTCCTCCAGTTCTGCCTTTTGGATCCCCGGTGTCTTAGGAAAAAGTGCTGTACTTCCCGAATCGAGAAAAGAACAAGACTCAGCCCGTCTTACTGTTGTGTATGAAGTATGCAAACTAAACAGTAATTGCGATTTGATCAAGGCAGGAACGATCACTTGGGTTTGCACCGATGCTCTCTCCTCTCTCTCTCTCTCTCTCTCTCTCTCTCTCTCTCTCTCTCTCTCTCTCTCTCTCTCTCTCTCTCTCTCTCTCTCTCTCTCTCTCTCTTCCCCAATTAGTACGTCGGGCAGGCTGACTCTAACTACACTCCTATTCCCCTCCACATTTTCTCAGCACAAGGTTGAGGGAGGGGGCTGACTTAACAACCAGAAGGAAGGGGGCGAGAAAGCTATGGAGCGAGGGGTTGCGGGGATAGGGGGGGGGGGGGGGGGGGGGGAGCTGCCGAATGGGTGGTGGCAGCGTGCATGTGATAAGACGGATTCGTGTGCGACTCAGACTGTAAGGAGACGGTTTCGTGTGGCAGATCGTTCCCAGCTTCTTTCTCACGTAGTTATTGAGCTGAAGACAGCCGAAGCAACGAGGGAGCAATTCCGCTATTCCGCTCTCAGGCTGGACTCGGCTTACTTGCTTTCCCTTTCGGTGAAGGTGGGGCATTTTGGATGGGTTGGTCCTCTCGCTCCCTGGGAATGAGCGCGAAAGCGAACCTGGCCCAGCACACACAGGCTTAAACTCAGAGACGCTTATTCCCCAGCTCGTCTGTATAGTGTCCAGAGGTGATATATGATGCAGCACAACCACTGAGGTGTGACGGCAGGGGCGTCACGCTGAGTGGACGTGACGGCACAAGCACGCACATCTCCCTGCACAATCATTCAGCCGTGTCGCATTACACCTGCAGACCCCTGAATTCTATCTCCATTGAACATCTCCCTACCAAATCTCTATCCCCTCTACATTTCCAGCCCCCCACCCCCTACACCTCCTCTCTCTCTCTCTCTCTCTTGTCCCTGATGTGGAATTTTGCATATCTCTTGAGAGAGAGAGAGAGAGAGAGAGAGAGAGAGAGAGAGAGAGAGAGAGAGAGAGAGAGAGAACATGAAAAGTGCAAATAGCAAATAACTCCAAAGTCAGCCATATGCATCCCACAAAACACTCTCGCTCATCATACTAGTACCGCACCATTGCAATGTCAACACACGGGGGAATAAGCTACGCTAGCAGCAGGCACTGTCAATCCCGTGAAAAGGACGAGGCGACTCGGAAAAGCGGATGAAATTGAACAGACGCGGACGGACTTGCAGCAAATGTAAACAACGGAGGAGGCAAAGGTCACAACGTGAATTCTGAAAGGAGTGAAGACATGGACTATCGCTTCACTGCCGTCAGTCAGTGCAGTCGGCATCAGGAGAGAGAGAGAGAGAGAGAGAGAGAGAGAGAGAGAGAGAGAGAGAGAGAGAGAGAGGCGGACGTACACATGTACACACGCGGACAGAATTACAAACACAGCCAGCCCCACAGGCCACAGCGTTCGAACGTCAGACAAAGCCAGGCTACTTACTGCTATCAATATGGAGGACAGCGCAGTCGTGTGAGATCTCCATCGACAGCTCCGCGATGATCTGACGATGAATCTCTTCGGGGAGCTGCTCCTCCACCTCATTCACGGAGGCAAGCTTGGGTTCCTGGGGCTCCATTTTCACCAGGGGAGGCATGTTGAGGAGGTCGGGCTTTGTGACGTTCGTGCTCCTGACAGCACCCCTAGCGCAGGAGTTGGGGTAGAAGTTGACTGCATCCATGTCGATGAAGTCAGGACTGTCCTCGGGTTGCACCTGCTGGTCGCAGACTTCGGTCAGAATGCAGCCAGGGCTGGGCCCAGCCAAATCCTTCACAATGTCATCCAGTCC
This sequence comes from Theodoxus fluviatilis, assembly GCA_034096865.1. Classification (NCBI taxonomy): domain Eukaryota; kingdom Metazoa; phylum Mollusca; class Gastropoda; order Cycloneritida; family Neritidae; genus Theodoxus; species Theodoxus fluviatilis. The sequence continues at coordinate 113,481 of JAWQFJ010002419.1, forward strand.
CCATTGGCCTGACGAGGGCGAGGACGAGGGGCAGGAGGAGGACGAAGAGGAGTTGAAATGGGGCCACGAGGACGAGGAGGATGAGTTGGGAGAGGGGGAAGGGGAGGGGGAGAGTGGGTAGGGACGGGAGGTGAGGGGGTAAATTGGAGGAAGAGGAGATTGGAAGTCGGTCCATGATGAGACGGTGACGAAACCGCCACTGGTGGAGTTGCCCTGGGTCCGTGGAGCGGGCACCTGAGGTAAGAAGACACGTCAAAGATCAGTGACATCACCAAAACGCGAGTGTCTCTGTGTGTAAAAATCATTTGTGCATGCTGCATTAAAGATGGAGAAGCAAAAGGGGGAAAGAAATGTTCATACCTATGCACTGATTTTGGAATACATGACGTTTAAAGGTTTAGAATTATGTACAAAACTTCTGGTGTCATTAATCCGGCCCTTGAGATAAACCGTGAGGATCTAGGCTACAGAATGCGTACCATTTAGAGACAGCTAGTGAGTGGAGATGCACAGGTCTAGCTCATCCCCTCGCTGTTCAGCCCCTCCACTCCAAGCTGAGTCAGCAAAGTGGACAGCAAACGAGTTTCATGAGGAGGTTCCTGACGGCATGCAAACTCGATCACACCAGCTCACATGGTGCATGTCCTCAAAGCTCAGTGTGCTTAGAAGGAGGACGGCGTATAGAAGGAGAGAGATTGGTCCCACTAAAAATTACTGAGCTGTTAACGATCAGGCTTAGGGTCAATTAACGTACCTGTTGGTCAATGTCCATCAATCTGTTGAAGTTGTCTTGCACCTCCAACGACTTCTTCTCCAGAAGGTACTTCTCGATAACGAAGAATGCTGAAAAAAAAGTTATCAAGATTAACATCAATACATGACTTTTTGCAATAAAACATTACTCTGAGATAATGGTATATTCTTAATAAGAACAACTACAAAGTTTTTTTAAGTGTTCGAAAATTTGTTAACTTTTCTATTAAAAAAAACAACATTGTCGCAGATCTTGCAAAGGTGTGACACCAGACGAGATACTATTTTTCGAGTCTTCGGGATAGCATCCGTAAACACGCGGTATCAAGCTGGCCTCGAATCCACACCCACCTGTTTCTTCCATTTGAGCTTGTAGTCGACGCGAGTACGTTGTCGTCTAATCTGAACGGCAGACAACCACGTGCTTGCTTATATATACCCGGCCGCCTGTTTATGCTTTCTCAGTAGCACCGCGTGAGCGGCCTTCTCGGAATTCGGATGATTGACGGGTTGGGGCGGAGCTTCTCGCGTCAAGATTGGGGTAAACACACTGGCACAGCGCAGTTCGCTGTCAAAATTCGGTCGCCACGCTTGCTTTGGTTGTCGGCGATTGGTCGATTGCTTGCCACTTCAGTCACTCCCACTGTGACACTCCGCATGATTTTTAGCTCTGCTTCATCGAGGAATCGCTTTGTGCGGCGCAAACACTCGCTCATAGCAGTCGATCGAAAATAGGTCAGAGAAACCGCGTTTAGCTGATCTATTTTAGGCCTTCGAGAAAACCCCACCGTCGTCAACAGTTTCTGATTGGCCAGTTGGCGGCAACGCGAGCCAATAAAATTAAGGCTGGTGTTGTTAGATTTGGTGCCAATAGGGCATTGCGTTGAAGAGTCAGGGAGTGCATATGCCGCAATATTTCACTCTTTCTCGACCAGGGGTCTTAGCTATTCGTGCGCTGCCTGCCACACTGCAGAAGCACCGCGAGTACGTAGGATGCATGGGCAAGTCTGACCTCAAGACTAAACTTAGACCCGTTGCATGCTTTCTTGTGTTGTCTTACGTACATTGCGTGGAATTGCTGAACATGGTCACTAGCAACTGTGAAGTTGCCTGCATGAGCTGCCGTTCCTGGCAGTAGCAAGGACAGATTCCATTTCGCGCATTTGTGCTTGTTTAGTTCTACTTTTGTTAGACCCTACTGCTGTTGTTGTTGGTCCTCTCCTCCTCCTCCTCCTCCTCCTCCTCCTCCTCCTCCTCCTCCTCCTCCTCCTGCTACTACTACTACCACTACTTCTACTGCTGCTACTCCTGATGCTGCTGCTACTCCTGATGCTGCTGCTTTTCTGTCACTATCAATCCTGATTATTCTATGTGGGGTGTTGCTTCAATTGTTGCTATTCTTTTTCCTTTGGTGTGTGACATTATATTTCATCCGTGTTGTAACAATCTGTATAGTATTCACAGTTATGTTTTTGTGTTTAACGTCCGCCTTGTTTGGAAACGTTGGTTGAAAGAGAGCATCCACAATATCATGCCAATACCCTGCCAAACTGATGGCTTTCTCTTTTCATCTTTTCAAACTTGACCCTGTTACTGTTTCGAACCAACAGTCCATAACTAGTACAAGGTTCAGAAGAGCAAATCATTAAGTTTTGACATGGGTTTCGTTTGTGTGTTTCTCATCAACTAAATGGTTCTATCGCATCACATATGCGGAATTTCACGTCCATCTTTTTTCTGTGTATGTTGGAAATGTCATTGCTATTGCTATTCATTTTCCACTGTAACTTCGCGTGTGGTGCAATGTACATCATCTCTGCAATCTAATGTACAATATTTGTTGAAAGTTCATTAATTGATCCCTAATAAATAAAAACACAAATCAAAGAGTCCCTAACCTTTTTAATATCAAAAATCGAAATGAGTACTGGGTATATTAATCTGTTTCGAGCTTATTCTTTAAATTTCATTTTAAAGAAATTTCTATGTTTTCCTTATGTACCTGGTCGAAGTAGAAACGTGTAGCAGGGTGAGGTCTCGCATAGCCAGTACACTCTCTCCTCACTCTGATTGGTTGGCCGGGTGGCGTAAACATTGACCCAGAAACGCTGCGTGGTTGTTAACACGTTTGGGCGCAGCAGCCACATGGACGAAACTCCGACTCAACTTTTTGGCGCGATAACGCTGAGCTGCGTCTAAGTTTCTCAAGCTTTCCTAATGGGCTATGTAAGGCAACTTCACGCCAAACATGTGCCCCTCGGGTAGCTGCCTGCAGTACAGTGGGTGCAGTTGAGCTTTTCCGTGTTTCTATCAGTCATGCTCCTCCTGTGCTACTACACCCTGTAAGTTAGACAAATCCAACACGTCTTCTAACGCGAATTGTAAGAGTCGTTTAACGAGAGAAATCGAGACTTGTCTAGGTCTAACTTCAACCAGCTCTGAATCTGTCATCGCCACCCTTAAACAGTTAAAAAGGCCGTAGGCCTCAAAACTTCACTTATTCATTCATTCATTCATTACTCCTCTGGTTGTCTCCCACGTGCTACTCGATAGAATCTATGGAGTTCGTTTTGTCAAGGAAGCACCTTGTTCCTGAATCATTTGGACTGTATTAAAAAACTCTTCTTTGCATGTCTCACTCCATGTCTCTCAGAAGAAACTGTTGTGATGCTTTGTACGTTCAAGCTTGTCCACGTATATGTGCCAGGAACGGTATCTCTAAGTATGTTACAAATGAACGTGTGTGTGTGTGTGTCATTGTGTGTGTGTGTGTGTGTGTGTGTGTGTGTGTGTGTGTGTGTGATTGTCTGTGTGTGTGTGTGTTTTTAATTTACATTTGTGCTCCGTCTCAGGAGATCGCATTTTAAACATTATCCCTTGCATTGTTATGTCAGCAATTGTCCTGGCGTGTTTGTCTTGGTTTATGGAGGGGAGAGAGAGAGAGAGAGAGAGAGAGAGAGAGAGAGAGAGAGAGAGAGAGAGAGAGTCAGAGACAGAGAGACAAAGAGAGACACAGAGAGGGAGAGAGAGACAGAGACAAAGAGAGAGACACAGAGAGAGACACACACATAGAGAGAGAGATAGAGACAGAGAGACAGAGAGACAGAGACAGAGACAGAGACAGAGAGAGAGACAGAGAGAGAGACAGACAGAGAGACAGAGAGACAGAGAAAGAGAGCGATTTTGGTTTCTGGGCCATTATGGCAACATCTATTTAAAGCAATCTTAATTCACGTTTATTGGGAGACTGATGCCTGCCATGACTCT
>JAWQFJ010002419.1:122500-135000 GCA_034096865.1 Theodoxus fluviatilis
GGAGTAAGTTTGGCCACATTCGGGAAAATTACTTCAAAAGCAAGAAATTTCAATTAATTCATTTTCGGTACTGTATTGTAGTTTTGGTCAGAATGACAATCCCTTGCCTCTTTTTAATAAGAAGACACTTGCAGTAACCATTTAGTGATAAAATATTGTTATTTCAACCAGGGTAGGATTTTGAAGCGGCAAAAATGTTCTACAAAGTTTCCCTCTCGATGACCCTATAGTTGCCAGGCCAGAATATTTGACTGTGATAAAACTTTAATGTAACTTCAATATCCAGTCTGTCTGTCCAGACCCCCTCCCCCCCCCCCCCTCCACCCCCCGTAGCAATACTTCCCTGTTTGTATTAATAGTTCCATTGAAGCAGAATCAGTATTGTAATGTAACCCAATTACTTTACTCAGCCTCCTAGTGTCCTATACTTGACCTTGTACTTGACTACACAAACATTAAATGCCCCTTTCTTTTTTTCGTTCATGATGTTGCTATCAGCTCCTTGACTTTTAAGAGCACCTTCACCTGAGTATGTTAAAATTGTTCTTATACCTATAACATCACTGTAAAGGTTGTAATTAATGTTTCTACTGCATAGCATGCAAGAAACCTTTTTGTTGTGATTATCCAATAACTCATCATCATCATAGTGGGCCCTCAAATCTCGAGGAAGACGTATCTGTGCAGTCATCTGTGCCTGCGGGAATGGCTCTGTAGTCCAAGTTGGTATTTGCAGTCGCTAACAGACAGGACACTGGAAGTCTGCTGTTGTCGCAGGGATGGACTCAGCTCGGTGGCAGCGATCTCTCGCTGTCTGGGCTTTGATGCGGCGTGCCTCTTCAACAGTCTTTGGTGCTTTTCTTTTGATTGCACGCCAATGTCTCCTGTATGTGGCTCTCGACAAGTTCAGCTGGGGAGATGTCACACCACTGAAGACTGTCTTTCATACTATCTTTGTAGCGTGTGTGTGGGCGGTCTTTCTTTCTGTAACCCTGTACAAAGACACTATCTAGTGTCTTTGCCCTGTATTAATTCACCAAGCAGCGACTGTTTTGGAATGCGGTGTTCCTCAATTTTTATGACTATCTAATAAATACGGTGTGTGAAATAGATTACAACAAGTTTGTTGGAGTCGACTGTGTTTTTTTCCAACTATTAATTTTACCTGGCATGGTATCTAAATACATATTTTGTTGAGATTAGTGCATTTGATAAATGCTAACTTTTAAGAATGTGAGAGGAAAAAAAAGAACTTTATTGTCCAACAATGCCACAGTAATGCCATGAAATAGGTCCAGGATATGGTATCTAACTATAGAATCAAAAAGTTTTACTAAAAAAGTGGAAACATCTTTCCCTGAGTTACCCCGTTTTAAGGTATTCAGTATCCCATGTAACAGGCCGATGACCTGAACAGTAAAGTTTTCGTTCGTTCTCTCTCTCTCTCTCTCTCTCTCTCTCTCTCTCTCTCTCTCCCCACACTCGGCGGCTCGCGCTCGCGTGGTTAAGACGTGTTTGCTGTGGCTCCGCTCTGCCCACGTTAGTTTAGGACACCCTCTACCACTATGCCAGTCGCTGGGCTACCAGTTACTTTGGAGACTATGCTGACATCCTTGCTGTCGACGCATGAACTTTCTTCGTGGAAAGTTACAGGCGAGCCTGGGAGTGTCGTGGTTGTGCTACGGTTTCGAGAGGACGATGGCCGACCATTTCTCGATTCCGATATCAAGAGAGGAGCGTGGAAAAGGAAGACACCGTCACAGCGGCGACGAGACCAACAACGGGCTCGACAACACAGAGTGGTAGGTGAGCATAGAGCGGCCGACACTCTTTTGCGCGAAAATTTAAACAAAAATGTTGTTGCGACATCTACAACCTCTGATGCCGATGCTGCACGAAATTCTTGCGCCGCCTCACTTGTGACCTTTGACCCGTCAGGCGCATGTGTTCACTCTGAAACGGAATCTGCTGCAATGCCAGTCGAGCCTCCCATACGATCATCCGCTTCTTCCAGCCCCAGTTTGTCACCACCTTCGGGAAGAGAGGTTTCAAGTGAAGAATTTAAAGCTGCCCTTCAACTCACGATGAATAGACTGGGGGAGGCCCTCACTCACCGGATGGAGATGGTGGAGAATTCACTGCGGGAGGAGGTGAAAGGAGTGCACGCAGCTCTGAATACCAGCGGCACCAACCAAGCTACATCTGCTGATCGCCTCTATGATTGTGAGAAAACCCACTTTGTGTCATCAGCCGGTGATGCAGCAGCTGCTCCTGTTCCACTTGCCCCAGACTTGCCAGCCTTCAACAGCAAGATGAGTGTAAACAAAGACAAGACCGAGAAGCGCCGGACGCCGCCGCCAAGACAACTGTCTAGACGGTCCGCACGTAAAAAATGACTTTGGTGATGATAGACACTCGTCCTACGTGCAAATCGTGCTTTCCAAAACTGGGTGCCGGTTTTGATGACTTTGATCGAGTTGTTCGCGTTTCAATTTCGTGGCCCAATGTAATAGGCCGGTGGCCTACACATTAAATTTGTTCAGTTCAGTTCAGTTCTCTCTCTCTCTCTCTCTCTCTCTCTCTCTCTCTCTCTCTCTCTCTCACACACACACACATACATACATACATACATACATACATACATACATACATACATACATACATACATACATACATACATACATACATACATACATACATACATACATACATACATACATACATACACACAAACAAGCGCACGCGCAAGGCAGCTCATTTAAAAGTGTTCAATCGTTCATTGATACCTCTAACAGGAAACACGATGGAGGACATATTTTCGTGGCTATTATGACGTGCAGAGTTTGTGAACACTGCGTAATCGTGACATCATCGACGGAGACGCCTGCTACTGTCGAGCAGGCCGCTGTCATGCTTGTGGTTAGTTCTCGAATGAATACACTGCATTTAGTGACCATAGTCATCCACTGCTAGTGTTTGGATCGAATGTGAAGAGATTTTAATCAAGGGACAAAATATGATAGAGAATGTATTGAGAATACGGAGGTGCAGAAATCAGATGTAAGTGATGGTCACGTTTGATACCATGTCTGTCGTAGTTTCGGCAGACGTCCCTTCGCGTTCTCACGAACTAATTCGGCATGATTTTTAATCTACCAAAAATAGTCTGCTTGGAGAGGAAAAGAACAGCCAAGGAACTTACCACGAGCTCCTACGAGCAGTGACAGAAGTATACAGACTCACTGCAAGCCATGGATGTCTCACCAGACTCAAAGACGCCAAGACCCAGGGCTTTAATGGCGAAGATATACTCTTCCCAATGAATCGAATCCAAAGCCAGAGACTCAATCTAGCTGCGACGCGAAACAGGCCAGGGCTATATAGAGGCAATAGGAAACGATAGGGCGAAGGCGCCACCTCCGTCTCTCACCTTCAGCACCAAACGTGCACGCACCACGCGGCGAGGTGCAGGACTTCCTGGACGACACCTCTGCATGGGCCATCTGTCCGCTTCTCACTTCGGGCCCTGGAACTGGCAGCTGCTTCCTAGCATTCGCTGCCTGGAGATGCACGCCTACTCTTCCCGGGCTTTCCCAACAAGGATTTAATACTAACCCAGGCAGGACGTCACATCCTATCTGCTGCTCCACATCCCTCACGGACAGCGGCCACGCATCCGCTCTACGGACATGGGCAGCCAAGGGCCATGACGCCAAGGTGCTCCACCGCAGACTTGAAATGAAGACTGACGGATTGTCCTCTCTACTGGAATAGACCGACGGACTCTTCTTTATTTAAATCTTCTGTTTTATTTTTTTTTAAAGTCGTCTTTTGGACAATTTGAACTCAAAATGATCATATCCGCTGCTTGTCGCTGAGTTGATTTTTGTCGTAGAAAACAGAGTAAGAAAGGATGAAGTGACGAACAGACAGACAGATGATGAATCAGACAGAGAGGCGGGAAAATAACAAAGGGAGGGTGAAACTCGGAGCCAGGCGGAGGGAGGCACGGACGGACGAATAAACATATGGACGGACGAAGAGACAGATGGACGGACTGACGGACAAATGTGAGAATAATCAAAACAGATACATGTACACTGACAGACAAGGAAACAGAAAAAAGAGAAACACAACTGCCGGAGCCCAATAAATAAACGTGCTGTAGTAGGTTCTGAATGGAAAGGAAACTGACGGAACTAAAAGTTGCCATTCGAGTCTTGATACTGAAATTTGAATCGTAGAGGTTCTGGGATATAATATTTTCAATGTTATCTGAAATCATGCATCGGCTGCTTTAATCACCATTCTTCCGCAGCGTTGCAGATGTGCTCATCAAGTGTTAAAGATCACACGCTAAATCCCTTTGAAATTATTATATTCCTTGCTTTGCTGGGACAGATCATTAGCTCATAGTGTTGGATCACTGAGGTCACAACCTCACGCTCCTCTGATTTCATAGTTACACTGACACCGTATCATATTGGGGGAACACCAAAGCTACACACACTCAGACAGGGAGACGCTTTCTACGTAAATTTCCTAGCAGAACAGTCTATGATCACAACAAACAACTTTTTCCGTTACTTATCAAGTTTTTTCTGGGGAATGGCAAGCCAGTCGAGAAAAATTCCTTCTTTGTTTTAAAGATCCCCATCTCCGGCGTTTCACTATAGAAACTCCTCAAAATTTGACCGTCTTTTGAGTCGAAACATCCAGGTAAGTACTTCAGGTATACTTCTTGCGCTCCTTGAGTACTAAAGAGAGAACGAACTCCATGCATGCAAAAGCCTGAAGTTCCAACCAGGCATGGAGCTGCTAACCCCTCATGCATAATCACACCTTTAAACATATTTCTCCACAGCACTCTGTGCTCTCTTTTAAACTTGGATACACGCCACTAACTGCGTCCGTAATGGTGATCAGTCAAAGTGAAATTCACACCGGCAACTCTTTCTGGCCGGGACGCTGGCGTGGGCGCGGTTGACCTCGCTGTGCAGACATTTCTTTCCAGTTGGGTCACGACGCCCACGTGACCTTGCTGTGACCTTGAGAGAGAAGGAGTGCCTGGTGCGAAAAATGAGTAGGGGAGAGATCTGGAGATAGAGAACACCGCCAGATGCGGTCAAAAGCGTAGGCCGTGGTGATACACCAATTAAAAGTGAGCAAGTACCACGTGGTACATTGGCTGAAAGCCTTAGTAGGACACAGCGACTGGACGATGACAGTCAACATGAGAAAACAGACCATGCAGGGCAAGGGATGAGGGGGCGAGAAGGCGAGTTAGAGGGAATCGGAGAGAGATCGAGACGATTAAGGTCAAAAGTCACTAGTTTTATCTGCACTCCCAAAATTCCAATCTCCTCCTCTTCCTCCCACCTCAAGACATGTATCCTGCTTCACACACACCCAGCTCGATCAATAATCGGGGGCCGCAAGAAGCTTTTTTTTCAAACAAGAAATTTGGTTTAGTTTGTCTTTCTTGTCTCATCGAATAAAAGCAATAGATTTACCCGTCAGAGGCAAAGATATTGCCAATAGTGGGCTACACTAACAAAATCTTTAAATGACCACCACAAAGAAAGAACAGAATAAAGTGACTGATTGCGCCATACGAGTGTTCTATCAATTTGCGTTGATTTTTCACGGGAATCTAGTGACATTTGCAGGACGTCGCAGTAAGCCTGTTCTCTGCATAGAGATCACCCTTAGCCCGTGCCGTGTCCGAAAGACCGAAGTCAACTGTTAGGCAGACAGGATCCAGAGGTCATTTGAATTCATGCAACTAGACACAGACACTTCTGCAACTGTGTGTATACGTACGCGTGTGCGCCTGCAGCCTGTTCTCTGCATAGAGATCACCCTTAGCCCGTGCCGTGTCCGAAAGACCGAAGTCAACTGTTAGGCAGACAGGATCCAGAGGTCATTTGAATTCATGCAACTAGACACAGACACTTCTGCAACTGTGTGTATACGTACGCGTGTGCGCCTGCAGGCAAGCATGTGTGTGTGGTGCGTGCATTAGTAGCGAGATCATACGTGGGTGGATATGCTTGTATACACAGTGTAACATAAGGCCGAAATAATTTGAGAGATGATCTCGCTATCTAATGCAACTCAATCTAACCTAATGAAAACGGACGAGGGGTGATTGATAGGTTCGTGACCTAAGGTAGAAGGAGATAAGGTTTACAGCTCTCGTTGCATGCACGTGCACTTCAACTCTGATCAATAATGCAGAACTTTTAAAGTTAATAAATGTTGTGGTATTTCTGTTCTGCGTAATTGAAAACTGCACGTCATCACTGTCTGAGAAAATGAACATCGGCCTTCGTGCAGTCATCCGCTACCTCGGTCTCGAGGGCTTAGCACCCAAGGTGGTTCACAAGGACATGGCGGCAACACTATGGAAGGGTACCCTTTCTTGCAGCACGGTGAAGACGTGGGCTGCTGAATTCAAACGTGGCAGAGAGAGCCTGGGAGACGACTGCCATCCCAGGAGCTCTATCACCGTCATCACACAGGAGACCTTTGACAGTATCCATGATGTGATCACGACAGATCGATGACTAACACAGTTTGGTATCTCTCAGGAAAGCGTCCATGCAGGCATATACGACGAACTCAAAATAACAAATTTTCAGCTCGCTGGGTCCTGAAACTCCTTGGGCCTGACCACAGTGGCGATGACTGCCAATCAGGAATGCGGATTCAAACTCATCGAACACTCGCCCTATTCACCTGGTTTGGCACCCTCAGACTACTACCTGTTCCCCAGATGACGAAGGAGCTCAGTGGTCGCCATTTTGGCCCTATTGATGACGTCATCGCTGCTGTAGACCACTTTCTGGAGGTCCAGGACGCCGACTTCTACAAAGATGGGATCTGTTCGCTCCACCAACGCTGGACTCAGTGTGTAAATGAAGGAGGGGACTATGCTGAAAAGTATACGTGCAAGGTGTTCTCAAATTGACTCCTTCTACCTTAGGCCACAAAGTTATTAATAACCTCTCGTATAACTGTACACGTCTCATATAATAAATTAGATTAGATATTATATCAGTGTATCCTGTCCAGGCATCGAGATAAACTGATGAGATTCAACTCTCACTGCCGTTTCTTCTCTCAGTGCCATCAACATGATGTCATCCCTAAGGAGATCATGACGTCACGACATGACGCTTTTGATATGAACATACCCCATAACTTGAATACTCAGTCAAACCCTGAGGGAGGCAATATATAGCCCAAAATTAGAAGTTCTCATATGGCTTGTTTGTTTGCTGACCATTTTAATACTGATATATACGTGTATGTGTGTGTGTGTGTGTGTGTGTGTGTGTTTGTGTGCGTGTGCGTGTGTGTGTGCGCGGGCGTGTGTGTGTGTGTGTGTGTGTGTGTGTGTGTGTGTGTGAGTGAGTGAGTACGAGCGGGGGCGCGCCCACGTGTGTGTAGGCGTGGGTCCATGCATGCCTGCATGCCTGAACATGTTGACTCAAAAGATTGTCGAAAGCTCAACATACGAATACTGTTGGAGCTTATCTCAAGGCGATGGCGTGATGACCGAGGGAAAAGAGAGGTCCGTTTGAGGTGTGGTACTCTCAGTGAAATCCTTTGTTTCGGAATGCTCCACAAAGTGTTTAGCAACTAGAGTCGGATGCTTATACTCCATTTCCTCGCCATGCAGAGTAGTACTGCAATAGAAAATCATTTTTGAAGTGCACACACAAAAGTAAGCCTTCAACCCAATCATACCGAACATGTGTGGCAGAGCAGTTGGCGCTCAGAGCCTGTAGCCACTTGTAGCTAATGGATGCGGCATTCCTAGCTGTGAGGATCCCAGAGTGGCGTCCTTGAGCAAGGTGTTTCACTCACTTTGCCACTCCCCAGCCAAGAGTAAAACCAGTTACCTGCGAGGGCTAAGCTGGAAAAATGTGAAAGTTGGCCTCAGAAAACAACAAGGTCAACGTTTCGAGTACAGACTCTTCATCAGGACAACAACTCAAACAAAAAAGAGACAACACTTTAACTCAGTGACCGGTGTATGCTCCCCAGAGAATTGAGATGGTGCTGGAATAACGATGAGAGTACCTCGATGCACTTTAAGCGTCTATCAGTGGGTGAAGAGCCCTAATATAAAAGCGAACACCTCTGCCTTTACCAACATTAACGTATAAAAGGTGACTCCATCACGCATATGGCATCTCGTTCACTGCAGCGTTCGTATGTGTACTTAGTCATGGCACCATGAAAGACTCTACATCAACGGGTACACGGTGTTTGGTACACTGAAAGAGTGGTTGACGGGATCGATCGTGTTATAAGCTGTTCCGTAAGTCTGTCGCACGCGGCGAGACAGAAACACCCTGCTTCAGTCTCTATGACACAAACACAGTTTTCTTTCACTGATACAGTTTTAACAGCCTTCGCAGATGGTGAAATTTGTCTCGAAGACTCAATTAATGACCGGTCCTCCCAGTTTGAGTCAGTTGGAATTGGATAATTTGTTCAAATCAAGATGCGGCCGACATTTCGTCCAAGGGAGTCACTCCAGCGATGCTGATTTTCGACTCCATTTAGAAAGCTCAACTACCAACTATTCCCCAGCATTCATCGGGGCCAGTTTCATCACTTCCAGCAGTCAGCCCCAACCACCAGTGCTTGAAGTCAGGAAGACGTGTAGTCAAGCCCAGTAAATTCAGGATATGACTCACGCCGGAATACTCTTTATTCAGATTCGAATTTCGAGAAAAAGGACAATGCATGAATGATTTGAAGTGACAGTCATGCCAATTTGCAGAAAGATTGAGAGAGAGAGAGAGAGAGAGAGAGAGAGAGAGAGAGAGAGAGAGAGAGAGAGAGAGAGAAGGGGTATATGTGTATACATTTTGAGATCATCACAAGGCAAATAACTGTACGGGTACTATTTAAAGTATACCTAGTACTTCCTCAAGTTCTGACTCTTATGGACACTCACAGAAAGGGGGATTAAAGGAGTAATCTTGCCATGGACTGTCGTGTTAACCAGACCAGCAGCAAGAACTCCTAGCTACTTTGTGAAAATGTATGAGTGAAAAGATGCCACCCTTCTAAATCAAATCGCAAAGAAAATTATCTAGAAGTATTCAAAATTATCTTGAAAGGGAGTTGTGGTGTGGCAGTTAATTAGTAACTGAAGTAATTAAACCAAGGGACTGAACTCTGAAAGAGCAACCTCGTTCTGAGACCGAGGCATGTTTGGATATTGAAACAAACATGTGCAGTCGTTACAGCCGTTAGTCTACTACCGATCGTCTGTTCCAGTTTGGCACGCCACCCGCGCTGTAGGCCAACTAAGCACCACTCCGCAAGCAATTCCTTCTTCGCTCCCTCTTTCCACTCTGTTTCCAGCTCGCCACTTCGCGTAGTGTCTGCACGATCTAACTGTTGCCTTTGTCCCTTGGCCATGCGACACTTTTGAGCAAATCGATTTCTTATTGTTCTGCAGTTGCGAATGAGCTGGAGTAGTGGGCGTATTGTTGGTCTGGCCAGGTGTGTGAAGGTTGTGAATGCGTGGGTGGACAAACGCAAAGTGGTTCATTAAACTAGTTCAAGGAATCATGGCCCGAACAAAATGAGACAAAAAGACGTGTGCTGACAACCGGAGGACTCACTCTACCGCCAGCTGTCGACGAAGGTTGGATGGGGGAAGAGAAATTATCAGCCTCCCTCCGCCCCCGCATCCTCCCTCCAGATCAAAAGAGATTTTGTTTAGGACAGGAGCGAAGTAATTGAAACCTTTGTTGATCTGTGTCGACCCTAATCCATGGGAAGCGATGGCATTGGACTGAGCGTGGGCGTACGGAGCACTCCCTGTCGAGTGAGCTACTTTGCAAATCAAAAGGAACGATCGACTAAAAATACTTCATGGGCCATGCGCAATACCCACTGAACTCCCACGAGAAACGTGTGATGTATTCAACAACCATGCACTGCCTTCCAGTGCGTGCTAAGAAATAGATGTATGCCCTAACAGTTTTTCTTGTCATAATTTACCAAACGTTCTCATCTCAATTATCGTCGACACTATTATCATCTCCACCACCACTGCCACTAACACTACCCCCAGTACCACCACCACTACCACCACCACCAAAACAGCAAAAAAAACAACAACAACAACGACAACCACAACTTAAACCACTGTCATCACCATTACACAATTCCTGTATGTCTTCCATGGGCATTCAAATACAGATGTTGACATTCTGTACTCTTACGCCTTCATGGGATGGACAAATGGACAGAAAGTGTATTTTGTCTGATCGCTCGGAGTACAATAACGGGGAGGCATTGTAGTTTGTTTTACAAAAGGATACACGGAATACACGTTTCCGACTGAATATGTTGAATGCGCACAGCGCGCGCACGCGCAGAGAGAGAGAGAGAGAGAGAGAGAGAGAGAGAGAGAGAGAGAGAGAGAGAGAGAGAGAGAGTTGATATGAATTTAACTGCATTGAAACGAACTCAGTTTTTGATAGGTTGACAGTTCATTTACACTGCATATCAAATTAACACATTACTATTGTCGAGTTTTCGTACTAGGCAATGCATTTCTGCTCCTTTCCACAAGTGTTCAGGTAGGCGCATGCATGGAAGAGAGAGAGAGAGAGAGAGAGAGAGAGAGAGAGAGAGAGAGAGAGAGAGAGAGAATGACAGAGAAAATGACAGAGAGAATGACAGACAGAGAAAATGACAGACAGAGAGACAGAGACAAAGAGAGTCAGAGAGAGAGAGAGACAGAGACAGAGCGACAGAGAGAGAGACAGAGACTGAGAGAGAGACAGAGAGAGACGGAGAGAGAAAGAGATAGACAGATAGAGAGATAAACAGACAGAGACATACAGAGACAGAGAGAGAAGACAGACAAACACAGAGAGAAAAAGATAGAGGGAGAAAGATAGAGAGACAGACACACACACAGAGAGAGAGAGAGAGACAGACAGACAGACAGACAGACAGACAGACAGACAAACAGACAGAGAGAGACAGAGAGAGATCGGGGGGAGAGAGAGAGAGAGAGAGAGAGAGAGAGAGAGAGAGAAGAGAGAGAGAAAGAGAGAGAGAGAGAGAGAGAACGAACGAATGAACGAACGAAAACTGTATTTGTTTAGGCCACCGGCCCATTACAAATTAGTTCGAGAAAAAAGGATGTAAATTTATGTACATGAACAGGATCAAAACTAACAGTCTTGTGACTTAATCGCGCACGAATTTAGAAGCTGATCGCGCTATTCTCGAGACAGAACAGTCGGTTACTTTCTTCGCACCCGTGCAGCTTGCTCAAGTGCTGGTTTTGCCTTGTTGATTACCTGCTTCGAGTCCTCGTGCTGCCCGCGTCGCCCGAGATGTCGCCGGGTTTGGTGTGTCTGGCGGCGGCTGGGTGACGGTTGACCTGTGACGGGGCTGGAGCGGATGGATTCTCAGCTGCAGGTGAATACAGCGTCTGACGACTTGTGCAAGATCACTCCCCGGTGACATCTGTAACTAGTGGATCAGTTGAAGTTCCATCGGCGACCGGCAGAGTTTTGTCTGGATCCACCACTGGTTTGGAGGCCCCAAATTTGCCACGTGACTTCCGTCATTATCGCCGGATTCGTCCACTTTCTGTCCATCTTTCCACCTAGAGAGCATGGTGACCACGCGTGACTCCAACCTCTGCAACCACTCCCTGTCCTCACCAGATCGCTGATCCCTAATAGGGCTAACTGTGCGGGGGGACGGAGTGTCTGCCTGCACATCAACACTGACACAGTTTTCAGGCACACTAACTCTATCATCCGAAGTTCTTGTAGTGCAGCTTGTGAGGGCAATGGTCAAGGTCGCCGGAGAGAGAGAGAGAGAGAGAGAGAGAGAGAGAGAGAGAGAGAGAGAGAGAAGCTGACACGCAGGCATCAAGACCAGTAAAGCAGTCTTGGTGATGACAGGATCGTGTGTTCACTTCCGCACTCAGGTGTCTCCAGTCTTGTTCAGGACGGCAGCCCGCAGGGAATCGGTCCAGCAGATATACATGTACACGTAAATATTTTTTAAGGTAGAGGCTTTTCAGAATTTGGACAACGCTTGCACACAGAAATTTCTCCCTTCCTCTTTTTTTTTGCACCCATTGTAGTGTTGTCCATGTTTTGCTGCATCGCCTCTGAATTGTCATTGGTTGGCATTTCTCATGGGGATGAAGTGGTAAAACTTACTTCCATACTCTACCAGATTGTCAAGATGCTCTTTATCAGCGCAAAAAGTCTTCGTCGTTTTCGTCTCAGCAGTAACAGGGATAATCCAGACCAAGCATCTAGTGTATTAAGAGATTACAGTTGGTGACTCCCATGTTGCAACAGTCCGAGGAGCTCATTTTTTCTATGCTCGCCAAGTTGAAATGAATCTACATCAACTTGACAAAGGAAAGTTCTGGCTCACAGTGTGTGAAAATGTTTCAATTTTCAAAACCTTCTGCAACATTAGTT
>JAWQFJ010002420.1:0-10000 GCA_034096865.1 Theodoxus fluviatilis
CAAAGTGGACCTTCATTCGTAGAGGACACTGTTCTTCTCAATACAACCTTTCAGATGGTCTGGGGAGGATTGAGAACTTTTAAACGTGTTAATTCATCTCAACACAGAGCTGCTCGAAATACGTCCATTCACGTACATATCCTCGGAGTCAACTGAATAGATTTTACTGCGTTTTCGATTCAAGAGTTACTCACAGTGCATGCGCCACCATCTCCAACAAATCAAATCATTGTTGCATCACTGATAAATTTGGAAACAGCCGGTCCAAACCGTTCTCAGAGTGCAAAGCTCAGCTTGTTCCCGCCAAAACATCGACATGGCAAACGTTTCAAACAATATAGAAAATAGAATAAAGTCTGAACCGTAACACTCCCCCACGGTTCAATGGAAATTTTTTTATGATTTTAATAAGAAATTTTCTACAAGCAAAAAATGGTATGAACTCAACAATAAAAATCTAACAGCGTGACAAAGCATCGGCCAACACGTTCTCTCGACCTGGAACATGCACAATACACGATGAGAATTCTTGGAGGATTAAACTCCATCTCAACAATCATTGGTTCTTTCCCCTTTGTGTTGTTCAAGAACACCAACGGATTGTGGTCAGTATGTACAATCACCTCATGTGCAGGGTGTCTCAAATACACCTCAAAATGCAACAGGGCACTCAGTAGACTCTGGTACTGAAAGAACTTCTTGGAAAAATATGCTACTGGATGCCTGACATTGTCATCTCTACACGGCATCAGCACTGCTCCCATAGTCTGATCCGATGCATCCACCATGAGCTCGATCAAACTGTTTGCCAGAGTCTGGTGCCAACAAAACAGGGTTACACAATAAAATCAACTTTAGCTTTTCAAAAGCTTGCTGACATTGATCAGTCCATCTAAACACCTTGGCCTTTTGCAACAGGTTTGTCAACGGCAGAGCTACTTCAGCTAGGTTACAGCAGAACTTTCTGTAGTACCCGATCATTCCCAAAAATCTTCTTTTCATTCACTCTCTAGGCATGCTACTTGATTTGGCATATATCACTATTCAACAGCTCTATGTTATGGGGGTATGGGATGAGTTTTCCTAGGCAAGTCTGAGAATGATGTATGTCAAACAACCCTTTCATCCGCATTCTTTCTTTCTTTCTCAGGTGTCCTAGAAACAATTCCGAGTTGTGGTAGTGCTGGGAATTGCTGAGCTCGAGCTCCACCGTCCACTGGCGCTCAGTTTCATTCTCCCACTGTTTCTCCTCATCCAGATCTTGCTCACTATCAACTGTCACACACACTGGCATGGCTTGCTCACCACTGTCAATCCCATGGCATTTCTTTAGTATCTTTGCATCTACTACTGACCTAGTAGTGACATTGCTCAAGGGTACTGCCTCCACAATATAGTACTCAAACACATGATAGTCAGTAGGTATTGGTACTTGCTTTTGCTGCGGGGTAGAGGTCCCACGCAATCTAGCACTACTCTTGAAAATGGCTCTTGGATGAGCGTAGACACATCACTACGCTGACCAGTATCTATCTCTGACACTAACGTGGTGCCCGTGGAGTCATCATATCCACATTCTTCACCAGTTGATCTCCTCTCTCACTATCTTCATTCATCAATGAATTAAGCCATGAAAGTTTCACCGAGATCCAACTCAGAAGCACTCAGCTTCTTTCGAGCAGACCGAGTCAGCACTCCAATGGAGCAGGCGTTTTCACCCTCCTCTGACTCTTCAGCTGGGAATTCAACCATCACAGGGTCTGATGTCGTTTCCCTCGACATCGTGGTTTACGCACAACCCGTTTCCCTACTGCTAACCTGATCACTAGCTTTGGTAGAAGAGCATTCCACTACAGTTGAGTCTGACATCTCTTTCGAGGATGCCTTGCCAGTACCGCCCTTGGTACAGCCCACAAACATCTCGCCATCAGAACGCATCTCTTTGGTCGAGTGTTGTTCGACTCCATCTAAGTTCGACATCTCACTCACAGATGTCTCGACAGCATCACTCTGGACACTGCCTATATAGCCACTTCTCCACCAGCCATATCATTGCCTACCAAGATATCCACACCAGGAACTGGTAGTTCTGGACATAGTCCCACACAGGCTAGACCCGTGTATTCTCGAGTGCTCAACTCGACTTCGTGCAGTGGAATCGACTGCACCGCTCCCCCTATTCCGGATATCAACACTCTCTTCCCTGTGAAAGACTAATCTCTGTCTGGTACTACTCTAGATCTCAAAATGGTCAACGAAGCTCCAGTATCTCGTAGTACTGTTATGGGTGCTACTCTCTGGCCTACCTTTACTTCACCGACTGACATGAAGGGTTCATAACTTCCTCTTATCCCTTTCTCGGAAGAGTGATCTGACTGATTCCTGACATCTGAACTGTTCAAGGCGTAACTCATAAAATTCGATGTCTGATCCATTGGCCCTTCCCACAGATTTGCTTCCTGCGTTGCCTTCTCCATAGTCCTCACTAGGGCTACTCTACTCTTGACCTCTGCTTTTGGTACCTTGTAGAGGGTCTTTGCCAACAGTTCTTCGCTATGTGGCCTGTCTTTTGACAATTGAAACACTTTGCGGATTTCTGACTATTCCCTCTATATAGCCTTGCTGTTCTCTCTCTACTGGCCCTTGATCCATCCTCGCGGATCCCTCCTTGAATGAAGGCTTGCTTCTATCTCCTCACTTCTTCTGTCCCTGACTCTGCTCATGAATGAGCTCATAGTTGTCTGCCAAAGATGCTGCCTCAAACACATCATCAACAAGTTTCTCCCCAATATATATCATGATATTGGTGGGTACAGATCTCTTGAATCTCTCCAACATCCAACTTCGCTAGCCCTGTCTCCTTTTCGTCCCCTACACCTTTTGATCTCATCCATCTGTCATATGCTCCCTTCAAATTTGCAGCAAACTCTTTGTAGCTCTCTTTGTTTTGCTTTCTACATTTCATGCCTGTATGTCTCTGGAGTCAGAGCATACTGCTTGAGTATCTCTGCTTTCAGGGTAGCATAATCTGCTGCTTCCTCCTGAGGCAGAGTATTGTACTCTCTGAGCCTTTCCTGTGATCACACCACCTAGAATGACTGGCCATCTCTCCTTTGGCCATTTGAAGCTTTCTGCCTGCCTTTCGAATGTGCCAGATAATTTCGGCACTCCCTTAAGACCCTCAGATCTATAGGTTCATTCACTCTCTCCATTCTTTCAGCAGTTCCTGACTCTAACTCCAATTCTTTCATCCTGATCTCATGCTCATACAGCAGTATCTTCGTTCTCTCTTCTCGTTCAGCCTGCTCTCTGCGCTCTTCCCGTTCTCTCTCTTCTCTTTCTCGGCGCTCTTCTCGTTCTTTCTCCCTTTCTGAACCGTAACAGCATGCATCGCACCTCTTCCAGCTTCCAGTCTCATCTCTCCCTCCCTCCCACCGTTGGTTCCGAAGCTCATTTTCAAACTGTGGGTTTCTCAACAAGGAGCCCCAACCCGAGATGCTGATACCCGGCGCCTGTAGGTCGCGCTTGCATATGTGGTGGTCGGTGGTATGGTTGGAGTCAAGTAAGAGACAGGGGCGAAGTCGAGTTACTTTCCACTCTTTATTGGCCGTTGGTACAAGCTCTTAGTAAATGAACGTCTGGACCAGGGTGGTGAAATGGTCTCTCTGGCTGTGTGCTGTCTCTCCCTTATCAAGCGGATGCACGGACCTCACAGGAGCCAGGGGGTGGATTGCTCCACAGATCCTAACCCATGGTTCCCGAGTCGTGCTTCTATTTGGGAAAAAACAGAGATTACTTAATTGAACTCGCTTTGAAATTACTTCTTACAAATGTTGCCTCATTCAGCATAACACAGTCTATTGAATGAATCATATGCCGTTGCAAGTAGCTGTCTTACTTGAGGGAAAACATCAGATTTATATTCAAAATGTTATAATTGGGATGCCAGAGCGCGGGAACGGTTCACTAGCCGAGGGTCACGCTAATGTAACGAGTGACAGACAGGGCAGCTGCACCGACAATCAGACCTCAGCAGAGGAGGGGTCACAGAACGGTCAGCTGGTCAGCTTGTCTTATTACAGAAAGAATGGGGAAGGGGGGTTGGAGAGAGGTCTGACACACAGGAAAGGGGTGGGAGAGACAGAAGCAGGGATGTACAATACACTCGGTGATAGGTGCACCTTATCACACATACATCGAATCAAAGATGAAACATATAGTAGTTACTACGAATGCACCAGGATGTTTACACTGAGGTAAATGTTTTTGCATGATGAAACTTTTCAAATGCACACAGTCGATTTCCATTGGAGAATCATAGAATTGGACGGAGATTTCAACTTTTCAAGGCAACTGGGAAATTGTGGTTTTTGCAAGAGGCTCCACGAAACTGCATGTACAGCTGATAATCGTCCGAATGGAATTAAAAGCATTTAATTCGTACACACACACTTGCTATGATTCGTGGTTATGTCTCGTTGATTCCAGACCCCTAGGTATTTCAAGGTGTCAGAAAGTAAAAAATGCATGAACACACTGTGAAACCATCCCAAAGTGCAGAAATGGTAACGAAAATAATCATGCTTCACACACACACACACACACACACACACACACACACACACACACACACACACACACAGAGAGAGAGAGAGAGAGAGAGAGAGAGAGAGAGAGAGAGAGAGAGAGAGAGTTTCAAGTCCTAGAGACCGATGACAGTACATAACACTAATTTTGCCATGGATACAAATTCATCATAGACACAGTTACTGCCCTGTGATGAAGATGTTAATTGTAACATCAGATCTCACAGACAGCTCGACAGAACAGTACAGTCTGGAGAATGGTGATATTAAAAAATCATTACCAGGGATGGTGTAAATACACGGGGGTAAAATGAATGGGGCATAAAAGCCAATAAATCATTTACAGTCCATGTCTATCACGTCCAATTCCTTGCATATTGACAAACAAACTATTTTCAAAGATTTGTTTTCGTTTGACTTTTTTCTTGTTGCTGCACGTTACTGTGAAATTAGCTTTCCTCCTCCCTCTTTCTTTTCTTTTCTTCGCTTTTTTCTTTTCGAACTTGTAAACATACGTACAAATAAAAGAAATTATAATAGCATAAACTATCCCAAACTTGAGAAGTGCATGTTTGTATTTAAGAAGAAAAGAAAACAAAAACAAACGAAAACCGTTTCAGGCGATACTTCAGTCAGTGAACGGATGTTCCACGCAAATCGCGAAAAATATCTGGCGAAAGTTGGCGGGAAAATCCTTTTGAATTTTTTTTTCTCTCTCTCTTCATAATCAACACCAGAAGGCAATCCCTCCAAGGAGTTTGCATAACTGGAAACGATATTAAGACTCTCCCATCAAAACGTAGATGTACGATCGTTGCAGACGGAATCACACTTAGCACCGACACACAGATCTTTGAAAAGTCACCAAAGACCGTGACTTTACCTCTGACCGCTGTGCATTTGGATCGTATAAAGGTGGCGACTTGAAATATAATTCTCAGTTCATAATGGACGATTTTGCTCAAGTGGTGTATCATTTGCTGGGCTCGATTTAGAACAAAACATTATATTACACATACTGCGCTTCTCCAAATCATCTCTTATAAAAAGCGCTGTGACGCTCCAGTCGAGACTGGAGACAAACAGTAGACGAAAGTGAGGACGTAGTCATTTCCATAATGATGTGGTCGTCTTGTGCGAATATAAACGTCTTCCCAGGTTATCCGAGCTTTTATCAGTTTTTCTTCTCGTGTTGAAACGGATGTCTACAGTGGCGCAGGGGCGCTGCGCGAGTTGTCTCCCGTGGAGATGCACATTGCTGCACAGTCGAAGGCAACACAGGTGATATATATTCAAGTATCACCTGTTCAGCAGTCCCACCGTTAGTCCAACTACACTCGCCACCACAACTAGGGCACCGATGGTAATTAGGGCGATGCGTATACATTTGCTTCGTGACAACCCACTGTTGTGTGTCTGAAGAGAAAACACAAATATTGCAAGTGTTAGATCTTTTTTTAAAAAAAGGTCAAAAGGAGTGGCGTTTATAGGGCAATGTGAAAGCAAGCATATTACTTCTATGCTAGTAATAAATGGTGTGGGAATCTTTTGAGATGAAAAAATCTATACCAAGAAAATCAACATGTATAATTCAACAGAGGATCTTCAGTATACTCGTCTCGATCTATCGTCTCCATAATTGCATAAGTCATCGTCATCAACATCAGTTTTCACCACTACCGTCATCGTTGGCGTCTTCTACATTCGTCGCTCCTACATCGTCATCATCGTCGTCATCGTCATCATCGTCATCATCGTCGTCATACTGAGGTGTGTCAGAAGTTACTAACGTTGCCACCTCTCCACTATATGAATGAACACACACACACACACACACACATATATATATATATATATATATATATATATATATATATATATATATATATATATATATGTATGTATGTATGTATGTATATGTATATATATATACACACATATAAATTTTATATCTATATATATATATGTGTGTGTGTGTGTATGTGTGAGTGTGTGTGTGTGTGTGTGTGTCTGTGTGTGCGTGTGCGTGTGTGTGTTGTGTGTGCGCGCGCGCGTGTGTGTGTGTGTGTGTGTGTGAGTGTGTATGTGTGTGTGTGTGTATGTGTGTGTGAGTGTGTGTGTGTGTGTGGGGGGGGGGGGGGTGAGTGTGTGTGTGTGTGTATGTGTGTGTGTATGTGTGTATGTGTGTGTGTGTGAGATCCCTTTTGTGTACCTACCGTATTGATTTCTATAATACTGCTGGCGTCTTCCGAAGAACTCACAGATTTAGCGCACACTGGAACGAGAACAAAATCGGCAGATTTAATCACAATGAATGGACAGAGCGACACCTGTGGGAGTGTGATGTTTACAGTGTGAGTGGCAGTCGGAGTGCATGACGGATTTGGAAGTGGTTGCAACAACAGCTCGAATAAGCAAACCCGGTGAAATAAAAATGGATGAAATAAAAATACATTACGAATTCTGATAATACTTTCGACGTTGGATCGCTGATAACAAAGCATAAGAAATGTTTTGAAGAGTCACTTTTTTTTCTTCTCTCAGAGATGATGACCATTACGACGAGTGAAAATGATAAAAGAGTGCAACTTAAGTCGAAAACTATTTTTAACGCTAATTTTCTCTTGAAAATTCTCTGTCAGACCTTTCAGTCCGAAAATATGCCCTCTGTTAGTACGTTTTCTTGTCGTGATTCTTATTCTCGTTGCAATACAATTGACAACTTTTCTTGGGGGGTGGGGGTGGGGGGTGGGTGGGGGGTGTACGGCATTCACACAGTGGCCTCATACAGCCTTTTGGTGTGGATTTGTGTGGCATTTATTAAAAGTGCGGCACATGACTCTTTAAACGGTCGCTTATAGATCGGGGCTGGGAGGGGAAGGGCGGTGGGGGGAGGGGGGGGGGGGGGGGGAGGGGGAGGAGGCGGGGCCGGGAGGGGGGTGGACGGGAGGGGAGGAAACTCGCCTGAAGTAGGTCTGTCTTCAGGCTCGATGTCCCAGGGCAAGATGGCCAAGGCCTGGTTGACTGCCAACCCCAGTTCCTGTAGCTCCATAAGGTCCCTGGAATGACAGAAAATGAATAAATGAATGAGTGAATGAATGAGTGAATGAATGAAATAATGACGTTTTATTGCCATTGAAGCCTTTGAAGACAATTCATGAAAGGTCATAGAGTACAAAATCGCTAGATCTAGTTCAAGAACGGGCCAAGTGTCGATTTCCCCACTATTTGCGTTTTATGGATGGTGAGGAGGGGCGGTGGGTCTGTTCCTATCCCCACCCACGTGGGGTGTGACGACAGAAGGCATGAGAACTGATTTCCAGACTGACGAATAAAAGGGCACTGAAATTACCACAGCACATACGGGCATTCATAACGTGGCAACACATGCCATCAGCTGAGAGGAAACTCGATCAGTGTGTGTGTGTGTGTGTGTGTGTGTGTGTGTGTGCATGTGTGTGTGCATGTGTATGTGTGTGTATGTGTATGTGTGCGTGTGTGTGCAAGTGTATGTATGTATGTGTCTATGTGTGTTTGAGTGTGTGTGCGTGCATGTCCGTGCGCGCTCGTGTGTGTATGCGCGCTTGCGTGCATGTGTGAGTGTGCGTGTATGTGCGCGCGTGCGAATATGCGTGCCTGGGTGTGTGCGCGTGTGCGTGTGAGCGCGCACGTATGTGTGTGTGTGCGCGTACGCGTGTGTATGTGCAAATGTGCGCACGCGAGCACGCATGCATGTGTATCTGTGAGTGCGTGCACGCACGGAAGCGCGTATGGAGAACCGTCCGGTTAGTTTCGTACTGAGGTGTTTGCGACTGCGCATGCGTACGTACGTATGCATACGTGCTGACCTGCTTGCCTGAAGGTCTCATAGTCTGCCACAGTACGTGTAGTATCAACGTGCCCGTCAAAGTATATACCCACAAACAGTGTCTTACTTGAGAGTCAACCTTTTAGTGTACTTTTTTCGTCAACATTTCTTCTCAGCCATGCACTGAGCACTCTCATTTAAAGCGGGCTTCGTGGGACTTTGATGTGGCAGCAATGATAATCACTGAAACGGACTATGATGTGGCAGCAATGATAATCACTGAAACGGACTATAGTCATGACGATGATTAGGCTAATTTAGGAAAGTTTTTTCCCCAGCTACGTTAGCGTCATCATCAGAGCCTGAGTGATTGCCTTTGCCAGCATATCATAGCCCTACGAAACCCTCTAGTGGTCTATACGCCGATCAATCCACAGAAAAACAGACGGACGGAGAGAATGTACGGAGAGAATGTACGGATAATGCGTCATCTCCACTACCTATGCAGGGTTTACTGCAGCGCAATGGAGGCCTCCTGCCCCATAAGCCCTTCATTGCACGTCATGACCCTTCCGTGTCTCACATGTAGGGCCTACTCAATTTTACTCCTAACTCGAAAAATCCGATGCAGAGTAGGCAATTACCCCGAAGATGAACTCAAATGTCCGTGCAAATCGCACTGCACGTACTCTCCATAAATCGATCACAACGCGAACCCCTTGACCACTGGAACAGTTTTTTTTTCATTTTCTGTTCTCACTAGTTCTTTCCGTCCTTTTTTTTCTTTTCCCATAAAAACCCTTCTTCACACCCGCATTTCCGCTTGTACACAAACGGGGATGGGGATGGGCACACTTGTTCGGACTTTCTCCAGAGCTCCTCTGCCACTCCCCCACTGCTTTAGAGAGAGCGAGAGAGAGAGAGCGAGAGAGAGAGAGAGAGAGAGAGAGAGAGAGAGAGAGAGAGAGAGAGAGAGAGAGAGAGAGAGAACAAAATTTTTATTGCTGGATCTTCCGGCTTGTTGCAAAATTAAGTTATCCAAAGTTATCCCAAACAAATATTGGTCTGGACAAACTTAGGAGAATGTATACTTTTACAAGCGAGGTCAAGACTGGCAACCTGTCATAGGGGTTCTGGGCGTGCATAGGCACGCGACAGTTTCTTCCACAAGTGCGTTTTCTTTTAGTCAGCGTTTCTTGGGGTCAGAGTTTCCATGCAGAGACGTTGGAAATCGTGCTGTACATGAGTTGAATTCCGTGCTATTTCTATTAAATATTACATGCATGCAAGATACAGTTACTTGAATGATTCATGAAGCCCTATAGAGGGTAAGTGCTGTCATCAGTATCGTTTTGTATTTATATTCGCGCATGTTATTTGTATTTTGTAAAACGCAAATGGTGGTTTTCTTCTTTTAGGTTCCAGTCGTGAGCTGGGCTCTGGTGGCGGATGGGGTGAGGTGGTGGATTTATTTCACTTGTAGCAGAATGTGTAGGAGGAGAGGAGTGGTAGAGCTTGGGCTCTGTGTGGCGGACGTTGGTAATGTGAGAGCTTGGGCTCTGTGTGGCGGACGTTGGTAATGTGAGGGCTTGGGCTCTGTGTGGCG